>JAGGCT020002216.1:67500-75000 GCA_017654935.2 Phymorhynchus buccinoides
AATGATGAAGGGCAGGGGATAGAGGTAGAGTGAAAATGAAGAGGAATGATGAAGGGCAGGGGATAGAGGTAGAGTGAAAATGAAGAGGAATGATGAAGGGCAGGGGATAGAGGTAGAGTGAAAATGAAGAGGAATGATGAAGGGCAGGGGATAGAGGTAGAGTGAAAATGAAGAGGAATGATGAAGGGCAGGGGATAGAGGTAGAGTGAAAATGAAGAGGAATGATGAAGGGCAGGGGATAGAGGTAGAGTGAAAATGAAGAGGAATGATGAAGGGCAGGGGATAGAGGTAGAGTGAAAATGAAGAGGAATGATGAAGGGCAGGGGATAGAGGTAGAGTGAAAATGAAGAGGAATGATGAAGGGCAGGGGATAGAGGTAGAGTGAAAATGAAGAGGAATGATGAAGGGCAGGGGATAGAGGTAGAGTGAAAATGAAGAGGAATGATGAAGGGCAGGGGGTAGAGGAGACCCGGGAGATTCAGCATATCGCTCAAAATACTGCAAAACAGGTTATAACGAATCGATGGGACATAAATCTACCTCCTCTGAATTCGAGCGAGTGATCATTCCAAAGGGAGAGAAACATTTGCTGATCAAAGTAACAGTTATTTCGAGCGAGTGAGCAGAAAGACAAAAGGAACGAAGATTTTCTTTAAAGATCCACCAGATCACGTGTCAAAATCACAGGTTTCACGTGTTTTCCCTCTTATAACTGGAAATAAATCTTGTTTTGACCAAGTCTGACTCCCATATAAATGGCCCCAAATTCAAACCGACACATCAATTTAAAGAGCAGCCTCAATTTGAATATGGGGAAATTTGTATGTGGGTCACAGCAACCCAGAAAAAAACACCAAGGGACTTAATCGTAGTGCCTCACTGGGTCTTTAACCGAACAGATTTTGATGAAATTCCTAAATCAGTTAGGGTCTTACTCTAATTAAAAATATTCTTGCAAAATATTTAGTTACTGAATTTATATTGTCTAATTCATTGATCAGTCTTCTGCAAGTAGTTCTATGGTTTTGTTCCTCTTGGACTAATGCAGGACAAAGTAACAATGGGGCTGAACTTGCACCATAGTAGAAAGAAAGCAATACTATTAGGCCCTACATTACATCCTCATGGCTTTTGTCCGTAGGAACAAGATCTTCTGGTGCGGTAGTCTTCACATGGCAACTCTTCGCAGGCCTCGGAGTGCATCGCGATTGGGACGAAGACCTGTGCCTCCCTCTCTCTCTCTCTCTCTCTCTCTCTCTCTCTCTCTCTCTCTGTATTTCTGTTAATATGCCTTTGTGCCTGCTTGCTTGCGTGTGTGCGCGAACAATTACAACACTTTCAGTTACTGGTAGTAGTTGTTTTTAGCAGAGACTGAAACAGTTATGCCTATCGGGTCCTTTTGAGTCGATTGGGTTTCCATAGAATTCAATGTGCTCATCATGTTTTATTTATCGACTGGTTTCAGATGACACCAAGTGCAGTGAGCAGCAGCAAACACAATGAGCACGTGCCGACAGGTCACCACCAGAGGGCTCTGTCTGACCTTCTTCTTGCTCATTGGTCAGTGGAGGAATCGTTTTGGGTTTTTTAAAGACCCAGTGACGCACCACGATTAAGTCCCTTGTTTTTTTTCTGGGTTGCTGTGACCCACATACAAATTTCCCCAACTTCGAATTGAGGCTGCTCTTTAAACTGATGTGTCGGTTTGAATTTGGGGCCATTTATATGGGAGTCAGACTTGGTCAGTTATAAGAGGGAAAACACGTGAAACCCGTGATTTTTACACGTGATCTGGTGGATCTTTAAAGACACACTGACCCACCACGATTAAGTCCCTTGGTTTTTGTGTTTTTTCTGGGTAGCTGTGACCCACATACAAATTCCCCAACTCCAAATTGAGGCTGCTCTTTAAAATGATGTTTCGTTTCGAAATTGGGGGCATTTGTATGGGAGTCAAGCCTGGTCAAAACAAGATTTCTTACCAGCTATAAGAAGAAAAGCACGTGAAACCCGTGATTTTGTCACGTGATCTGTTGGGTCTTTAAACACACACTGACCCAGCAAGATTAAAGACCCACTGACCCGGCTGGATTAAGTCCCTTGTTTTTTTCTGGGTCGGTGTGGCCCACATACAGACTTTCCTCATATGCGATCGAGGCTGCTCTTTAAAGTGATGTCTCGTTTTCGTGCATGAGGAAATTTGTATGGGAGCCACACTTGGTCAAAATAAGATTTCTTACCAGCGAGAGAGGGAAACACGTGAAACCCGTGATTTTCACTCACCGACCTGGTGGGTCTTTTAAGTCCCTTGTTTTTTTCTGGGTAGGTGTGACCCACATACAAGAGCCCCCAAATTCAAATTGAGGCTGCTCTTCAAAGTATCTGTTTTGTTTTGAATTTGGGGTCACAACTGGTCAAAATAAGATTTCTTATCAGTGAGAGAGGGAAACACGTAAAACCCTGATTTAAGCTAAGTGTGAAGGGTCACTGGTAGGTGGGTGGGTCAGTGGACAGAGGAAGGAAGGGGGCAGGAGTGCGTAATGGTGCTGGTAATGGGGGAATGGGATGATGGTGATTGGGTTGTTGTGTGTGTGTGTGTGAAAGAGAGAGAGAGAGAGAGAGAGAGAGAGAGAGAGAGAGAGAGAGAGAGAGAGAGAGAGAGAGAGAGAGATTAACCTAATGTTGATTTTTGGCTCACTTGTGTAAACGAAGTGAGTGTATGTTCTCATGTTCACGCTGTGTTTATCTGTGATCTACAAGGCGTTAATTAACCAAACTTTGCATACATATAGATAGTTGTGCAAGCTTTCAAGACACAGGATTATATGCAAATGACATATATGAAACCTTGCAGTGTGGTTATTGTTTCAAAACGTTGGTCATTGTTTTGTAACGATCTATTGTGAATATCAGTGATGCAGCAAGGGAGGTCAACGGGTTCAGATATGATGACGGTGGTGTTTCCTCCGCTGACAGTGATGCAAGTGAAGTCATTGATCGTGTTCTGTACGGTACTGGATGCACCCTACACTGCTACTGTCATCGACAACAGAACTGTGAGTGGAGAGAGAGAGAGAGAGAGAGAGAGAGAGAGGGGGGGGGGAGCATGTTTTTTTGGGGGAGCACGTTTTTGCTTTCGTCCGTAAGCTATTCGCCTTTAAGCCCTTTTCCCGTTATTATTGAGGACTTTTATCTTCAAAATTTGCTATCAACAAGTTTATAGACACTAAAGAATTTTGATTCAACTGTTCAATCCTTTGTGTTCATTGACTTTTGTGTGTGTTGGATAACTTTTCTTGAGGTGAGTTCAAAATCCTGTCATGGTCGTACAGTTTTGTTTACTTCCGACTGAACGCCTCTTCGTTTGACAAGGTATGTTGACTTTGAGAACTCCTCTCCTGTGCTTGGTTGTTCTTTTCCTTCAAAAGACACTATGTACCGACGCTGTGATTCAACACGTGCCTACTAGTTGTGAAAAGATAGACTTTGGTGCCAAGAACGTGATAGTTACATATGGATCGTCGTTCTCTATCTTCGTGGAGGCTCTGTCATCTTTGCCTCAAAACGAAAACGACTCGAAGATATTAAATGTTCTAGCCAGAAGTTAGTTTTATTATACCTAGCCCTTCTACTCTTGAAACAATCCTACGCCCCAGAACCAAACCCTGGACCGAAACCAACTTCCAAACCCAGCAGCATCACTGTCAAAAGTGTCAGTGTCAACAAATGCTAGTGAGCCAGGAAGAAGGGTTGGAGGAGACGAGGCTCACAAGAGCCCACACCAGGACCAGTCCAACTCACAACACTCTTGGCTGTTGGGACATGTGATGCTACAGTGAAATGGGGTGACAGGGGGGTGGGGGTGGCCTGTGAGACTTGCGGGCAGTGGTATCATGCCCACTGCCAGAGTGTGAACACACAGCTCTACTACGAACTAGGGGACAGCAAAGAGGACATACCATGGCACTGCGCAATATTATGTGGTAGTCCAAACAGTCAAACTGTCTTCGATCTGCATGGGGTAGACTGGCCGGACTCAGTGTGGCTCAACCACTGATCTCTCCTTTTCCAGCCAACTCGGAGAATCATGCTCAACACTGAGCTGAATATGAAACGACCGCAGCATTCATCTACTCCAACCAGGGCAAGCCAACAAAACAAATGGAAAAAGCGGTCTCTCAGAGTAAACATCAATTTTCAGTCCATGACAGGCAAGAAAGCTGAAATCATCAACCTCGGTGATAGTGTCAAGCCGGACATCATTATTGGCACTGAAACGTGGCTTAGCCAGGATATATGTAATGCTGAGATTCTTCCAGACCACTACTGAAAGGACAGGAACAGAGAAGGCGGGGGAGTTCTGATAGCATTGAGATCAGGCTTAGACAGCTACACAGTGCCAGAATTGTCAGCAGAATATGAGCTACTGTGGGTAAGACTGAAACTTCAGGGGGAGGCGGTCCTTGTACATCTGCGCCTAAAAACAGACCCAATGTTTCAGATCAGACCAGTTTAGAGCTCTTTCTTGCATCACTGACCAGAGCTGTGGCCACCACCAACGCACATGTCCTGGTAGGGGGGGGATCTATGCTTCCCAGGATGGGACTGGAAGAACGCAGAACTAAAACCCAGCTGTCCTTACCCTAATCTCCATAGAGAGCTCATGAGTATCCTCTATGACTGTGGTGTGGAACAACTGGTTGAGTCACCAACCAGAGAGGAAAACACCCTGGACTTGTTAATCACCAACTGTCCAGAGCTCATACCACGCATTGAAGTGCTACCAGGTCTGTCAGATTCACAGCCAGTTCAGATTCACAGCCAGTGGAAGAAACAATTCCCCAGACTTATCCCCCTGTACAAAAACGCAGATTGGGAGAAGATGAAAAAGGAAATGGCTGGCTTGGCAACTGAGATAGAGAAGGAAAAGCATGAACTCAGTACAGAAGACCTGTTGACAAAGTTCAAGAGAGCTCTTCTGGACGCAGTGAAAATATGCATACCACACAAGATGGCAACATCCAAAGAAAGCCAACCAAATCACCCCTGAGATACGAAGGTTGATCAGAAGAACAGATAGAACCTTCAAGAAAATGCGCAAGCGAGGAACTTCTAAGCTGAAAAAAAGGTCAAAAGACTTAGAAGAGAAGTTCAAAGACGGCTACACAGGGTTTATTGGGACTATCTCAACAACATCTTTACAACCGATACCAGTTTCGATCCAGGGCGAGCAAAAGCCACTCAGAACAACACGCTTCTGGTCATTCATGAAGTACCTGAAATCATCCAATACAGGAGTGGCGCCGCTTAAGGCTGATGGACGTCTGACATCGGAATCTTCAGCACAGGCTGAGATTCTGAACAGGCACTTCCAGTCAGTCTTTAGCGAAGGCAAAGAGTACTCAAGGGACGAGTTCAAAGATAAGTGCAAGATGGAACCAGCAGTAGACTGCCCTATTCTGGAAGAAATTCAAATATCTGAGGATGGAGTGAGGAAACTGCTGTCTGGACTTAACCCCAACAAAGTCAGTGGACCCGATAACATCAGCCCCCAGGTACTGAAGGAGCTGGCATCTGAAATTGCTCCAGTCTTAACCACCATTTACCAGTCATCCATTAGCACCGGGACAGTTCCATCTGACTGGAAGGATGCCAACGTAACTCCTATCTTCAAGAAAGGTGAGCAGTACGGCCCGAGCAATTACCGCCCAGTGTCCCTCACCAGCGTGCCATGCAAAACCATGGAGCATATTGTCACCAGTACCATCATACACCATCTGGAACAACAGGGGATACTCTGCAGACACCAGCACGGCTTCAGAAAGGGGAAGTTATGTGAAACACAACTTCTGGAATTTGTCGACGAACTCATGGAAAACATGGAAAACAGGCGGCAGACAGACGTCCTTGTCATGGACTTCGCGAAAGCGTTTGACAAGGTCAACCACAGTCTCCTCCTGCACAAGCTACAGAACTATAGGATTCGTGGTAAAATCAACAGGTCGATCACAGACTTCCTTAGAGACAGACGCCATGCAGTGGTGGTAAATGGGGTCTCTTCCAGCTTCACTGATGTCCGCTCAGGAGTACCACAAGGCTCAGTCTTAGGACACTGCCTTTTCTTAGTGTACATTAATGATCTGTCTGAGAAGCTGACATCAACGGCACGGCTCTTCGCTGATGATACTGCTGTCTACAAGGTTGTTGCGGCGCCCCAGGATCATGACCAGCTACAGGATGACCTCCATTGACTCGCTGAGTGGGAGATGAGCTGGGACATGGTTTTCCACCCTGGCAAGTGTAACACCTTGAGCGTATCAAGAAGCAGAAAGCCCCAGAAGCAGAAAGCCCCAGCAGCATCATTACCAGCAGCATGGCCACAACTTACAAGCAGTCGACTCCATCAAGTACCTTGGAGTGAGACAAAGGAGCTGAGCTGGAAGAAACATGTCGAGAACATATGCGCGCAAGTCAACAAGACTCTAGGCTTCCTGAGAAGAAATTTGAAAGTCAACTCCCAGACCATCAGGGAGTTGGCCTACAAATCATTCGTCCGTCCGGTCCTAGAGTATGCGTCACCAGACTGGAGGCAGTCTTCGTCCTCAGACGTTTGCAGAACACGTCCAGTGTCACTTCAATGCTTGAACAGCTTGGATGGCCCTCACTGCAGCAGCGTCAACTTTCTGCAAGGCTTGCGATGCTCTTCAAGCTGCAAGAAGAAAAGGTGTGCATGGACACTCTGCAACAAAACTCACCCCACCGCCAGCACGTCAGCGACGCACTCACCCACGGCAGCTCTCTCAGATCTTCTGTCGAACTCAGTACAGACAAGCCAGCTTCCTCCCACGCACAATCCGGCCGGGCCTGGAACGAGCTGCCCCAGGAAGCTGTGCAGGCCAAGACCATGGGCGCCTTTGTGTCGATAGTCTCCAAATAATTAAGCTCTTGTGACATATGGTACATTAAACAAAATGAACACTGCAAAACGTACATACGCAAAAAAAGAAAAACAGTTCATCATCATCATGAAAGGAGACCAAATCATGGAATCAGTTAGCTCGCCTAACTAGTATGGCTTCCTATTTAATTTCTCTGCACATTTCCCTGATCTTGTCATATTCTTCCTTTGAATGGGTCTACGATTCCTTGGAATGCAGCATCGCATCGACGAGAAGCTGGCTTTGATTTTTAACTTCTTGATCCCGTTCTTCTTCTCCATTCTCCTCCTGGCTTTAAGCACACGGCTTGTCTTGTACGCTCATGTGTAGGCCTCCTTCTCAAGAGAGAGATATAAACGATCAAGAATTGAAGAAGAAAAAACAAACACACCATTAAACTTTCCTCTTGTATATAGTTTGCTTTAATAAAACTTTCTTTGTGTCCAATTTATGTGCTTGTGAACCTAAGAAAGAAACTTAATTACATTATTTTTAACTTTACGATTTGTTCTGTGTTCTGTGTTCTGAAAAGAATAAAAGAAAATAATGTGCCGATTTTTTT
>JAGGCT020002217.1:0-5000 GCA_017654935.2 Phymorhynchus buccinoides
CTTATTGAATTGCCTTGGCTTAAGGCCGTGTCAGATCAACTGAAATAGGCTAGAACACCAGGGCTACATCAACATGTTGTTATGCTCTGTGTAGCTATGCAGGGATTGTCTTTAGCCATGACAAGATCCTAGCATAATATCACCAGTATCCAACATCCTCCGAAGTCGGAGTGTGGCTGCTCGTGTGGCTGGGTAATCAAAAACGGTCACACACATACTGTTCTCATCCCTAGCTGGTGCATTTGTACCATAGTGTTCAAGTGCTTCGGCTGTTGGGATGATCCCTAGAGTCTTTTTAGCCAGGGTACGACAACAACAACTCGTATTGAAAGCGACCTGAAGTCTGCTATGAAAAGGCCTTGAGTTTAATTCTTTGACTTGGTGACAAGAAAGAGCATGCTTCTTGCATCCACACAAAACTTTTTTTTGTCACAATTAAAAAACGAGACAATGGTTGAGAGCGAGAATGGGCAACTTTTTAAAAAAGTGCTAATGTGTTGTTATTTTACGATACAGCAATGCTATTTTCAATTGCATAACAACCAATAATTAGCTTACAACTAGTTGATTATAACATTCACCAGAAAATGATATAATTTGTAATCACATGACCGCTTAGTTGCCTAACAATAATTAGCTCATGACAAACATGTTGCAATTCAATGTATAATAATTGGCAAATAATTAATTAGCTTGATAATACGATCTAGCATAGAATGTAATCAGTATTACATGAATAAAGCAAAAACAAACGGTTAACATATATATTCTACATCGTAGACGAGATTCTATATTATTGAATACATTGTGTATATAAATTTACATTCATCGCCCCATATGAATGTGGACTCCAGTGAGCAAAGCAGGTTCACATTTGGACAATCCGGTATTTGTAGTTTAAGATCTTTGACCTTGGTGCCGATGCTAATCAAAACTGTATTCAAATGTGATACATCTATCAAGCTAACATTAACTTGCTTAGCATGCTCAATGCCGGCTGCTGTCAATTTGCGCAAACATACTAAAAGCGCGAATACTTTTCGTAAACAAAATGCGCGAATGTTTGATAGTCAAAAAGCGCGAACCCCTTCCATTTGCCAATGCTCATGCCCACCAACAGGGAAATAGGATTTCGAGCTGGATATGGGTTTTTTTCTTTAACTTTAATTTAAAAAGTCTGCTCATAAAACGGAAACGAAGTAACATGTAAATAATGCACAGTCGTTCACACATTTCTGGGAACTAGGCCTACAGTCCTTCACAACATTATGGGAAGTGCCTTGTGAGACATTCGTTGAGGGAAATCCTTTCTTGTAAGCTCGTTGCTTTCAAATCGCTGCCTGATCTGCCTGGTCTTGAAGCTTCAGACGTCGTTGCCGTGGCACTGGCAGAGGCTGAGCACTTCTCGCAGCAGTCAGCTTTGTGTTCACTTGAATTGAAGTCGCGCAAATTGACGTCTTCGCGCTTTTTAACAACTCCCATAATGCCAACTCCATTCACAAATGTTATCGCGTTTTGGGTTCCATTTTAAGAGCAGAAGCATAAAAATTGCAATTTTTTAAAGGTACTTTTGCAGCCTTCCGTTCCGTTCAGAAAGACAGCCTTTTCAAGGATCGGAACACTCACTTTGCTTTGGTTTCCTAAAAAGCAAACCGTCAAAACGGCGATTCCTCCTTGGCGGAGATGCCGGAGAGAGGTCATTTTGGATGGGGTGGGTGGAGGCCACTCATTGTGGTTGAACATTTTTCTTCTTTGCAGTGCAGTAAAAGAACAACATTGGAGCTATTTCCTTTGTTGTGAGCGAAACTCCTTTTGGTAAAATAAAAGTTAATAAAATAAAAATAAAAATAAAAAGGCTTGTATTGTGGAAATTTTGTGCAAACGAGTTGGTCTAAACACAGACCTTTTCATCACCATGCCCGCTTTCCCCACAGACGTATTTGATTATCGTTTGTGACATAAAGAAGAACTGGTTTTGTTAGTTGTATTGGATTGATGGCTACATTTACATCACGCGCAACATCGTTGGTACATCACGGACAACTCCGTGAATGAGGTTTATGAGTGATTCGGTTGTTTATGATCGGTATGCAATTATGTAACATGATTTAGATACATTGATACACTGACACAAACATACATAAGTACACACATTCTCATTCAATTATCCAGGGCTAAATCTGACATCAAACCAGATTAAGGAGTGTTTAAAGCAGAGGAAAAGCTGGACATTTGCCGCAGACAGTGGGAGCCTGTCATTAAGCACGAACAGCAAAACAAGCTGGATGTTGGATCGCAAGCGATGTTCTATCACCATCAAGTTCTCTGCACACTTGGTCATGAACTTCACCAAGGTTCAGTTCTTGGGTCAGCATAGTAGCGTAAGGCTTACTGCAACCTACAGGAAGCATGGCTCTTCATCATTGAAGTCCCTCTTCAGTGGAGAGTACTTTAAAACTTCACATCCTTATCGTTTTGTCGTTCCACGTCAGGCTGAGATACTATTTACAATATACACAGTACAAATGCACAGAAAGACAATGGGTATGTTCCTATCTTTCAACGGAATTCCAGAATCTGCAGAGATATTGGAAGTAAACTCTACGAGTGCAATGGCGGGTAAGATTACAAAAATATAGCTCACGTTGGAAAGTATTTATACTGTTGATTGCTGATGAGACCTTAGTTAAATTTAGTAATCAACAGAAACGGCATGTCAAGTTCTGTCAATGTTTCTATGCAATAGCAAAATTTGGATCCTTATTTTAAACTCAAGAGAAACACCCTTGATACAGAGATGAGGTGCCACAGGAAGATGTCAGGTATCTCATACTCTGGCCACGTGACCAATGATGATGTTTCAAGAAAAAAGCCACCAAGCAAAATTGCAGCTCATCACAACCCCATGACAGTTGTCTGTGAGACGAAGTTGAGAGAGGATGTCCGTGTCTCTTGCTCATCAGGCCTTGCAAAAAAGTCATTATCTTGCAAAGAAAGAAAACAGTTCAAGGAACTCTCTCTCCAGACAAAATGGGAAGACAACGTGAATGGGCAGACATGTAACTGACAGTGTCTCAAAGAGCAACAGAAAACGGGAAGAAGAAGGAGAAAAGGGGGGTCAGGTCCTCTGTATCGCCCCAATGACTTTTATTGATTGTTACAGTCAATCTGGATTGCCGTCAGATGCAGAAGAAGTAATTTATTTAATTAATCTGTTTTCTGTAGCTTAGCACGGTGTTCACGACTCTATGAATAGTAGGTAGTCGATGGATGTCAAGAAAAAAATCAATCCGTTTTTTTAAGTTAATGCAGGATATTTTCATGATTTTATATATTTGTTTCTTGGCAAAATGAAATCAATTCTAAACTCAAAATTGTTTTTTTAAGAACAATAAATCAATTTGTTGGGGACTTAATACAATGAAGATGGTTTTTTCCTGGAAGCTTTGTATTTGACAATAAGTTAAAAGTATCCATTTTTGTAATAGAACTGTGCTTGTTTTCAATGTTTGGTTACCTTTGTCATTGACGTTCTTTCATGACCAGGTATTAGGCAAACGTCTTTCAGTGACTTACAACAATATGTCCAGGGTCAGTGACCAGTCCAGGGTGGGATGGCGTGACATATTACCAATTTTCTATGGACACTTGGGCCGAGTTGATCATCCCTGTGAACCATGTTATAATTGTGAGCCAACAACAGATGGATGCCCCCCATTGCGGTCTTAAAATGTATGCAGATCGGAACTCTAAATCTCCTATAGCCTCATTCTGTAATGGAAGACTTCCTACGCCAGAACTGTTTGATCTAACTGGCAGGGTTGTGCACGTCAATTTCGTGACCGAGTTTGGAAATTATTGGTCAAATCGTAGACCAGTGTTTGGCTTTAAGCTTACCTTCTCCTTCCACCCCAACTCTTCACGTCCTCAGCAAGATCTTGAGGGGTTCTGGAATTGTTCCATCCCTCAGTGGAACACGATAAAACACCACTTTCCATGCAATAAGCAATCAGACTGTTTAGGAATGGAAGATGAAGAACATTGCCCCTATACCAGTGCGGAGTGTGGAATGGGACGTGTTACGTTTCAACACCGTTGTTATCTCATCAAACATAGGAGGATCAGCTATCAACACACCAGAGAGGCTCACAAGGGAGACTCTTGGTTGGAAGCTCAAGATTTCTGTCAGCAACACGGCGCGCAGCTGGTCACTCTCAAGGATATCCAGAAAATAAAAGACTTGAAAAAATTCTTTCAATTTAATGGATACATCTATGTTGGGTTGAAAACTTATGCAATCATTGAACCATACTTGTAAGGAAATGTCTTATTATTGTGTCAGGGTAAACGTTACCAACCTAGATCGCCGAGGAGCAATAAATGTGTTAGAATTTGGCTGTGTAGGCATGACATCATATAAGACATTAGCAGTCAGTGTCAGATCTGGGTTTACAAAATGTATTTAAAGGACAGTAATAAGGGATGTGGGAAAAGCAAATGTCCAAAATAATGGGTTTTTAAGCGTCAAATTCCTCAGATAAAAAATAAAAAACAAGCAAGTCCTCAATAATAATTTTAAAAAAGGACGGAAGGTCGCAGAGCCTGCCAATTCAATAAATTATGTGAATGACCCAGGTTCGAATACTGGGTTCAAATTACTATTATTATTATTTATAATAGTTTATTATTATCTATAATAATGTATTATTATTTATAATAGTTTATTATTATTATTAATAGTTTATTATCAAATAATAATAATAATAATAATAATAATAATAATGAAAAATATTGTTATTATCATTATCATTATTATTATTATTATTATTATTATTGTCAGAAACAAACTCAGTTATCATTAACTTTATGAATTGCTCTGTTTTCTGAAAAGAAGAAAATAGTACAAATGTGCTGATTTACTTTTTCTCCTGGTGGTGGAGGGGACAGTGCTGATACAAAGACAGCTGTTTCGACCTAGAAAAGGTCTTCTCAGTCTGCAT
>JAGGCT020002217.1:10000-25000 GCA_017654935.2 Phymorhynchus buccinoides
TTTCACCCATAGATTTCTTGCTTGCGATATCCCAAGCGCATGTTGGAATCGGGGAGCTTTGTGTAGAGCAGATTTGACCCCACTTCCGCCCTCGTTCGTGTGCGAAGCAGAACAGATACCTTTCACCTTAGTTTGCGACCACAAAACCGACTGCTACGACAACAGTGATGAACGTTTCTGTCGTTACAAGGCTTGTGGTTCTACGTTCTATTTCGAGTGCAAAAACAAAGAGGTAACAGGGTACACCTAGACACCGTAACGGGCCAAAACGGACACCGAAACGGACTCAAGCAGAGGCTTAATATAAGGTTCTAGATACAAATGTTGTGTACTCCTGCTGGCACATGAGTCTGCATGCATAATTGTATATATGTGTGCTCGTGTGCGTGTGTTTGCATGTGAGAGTGCGGGTGCATTATCAGGTAAAGAACAAAAACAAAAACACAACTAGAGCGTGAAAACGCTAGATCAACCAGCCGTGCTGCATCATCTTCGGCTCCAGTGACCTTGACCCTTGACACCCCAATTACCTATCTGCAAAATTTGAAGATCCTATGTTTCTAAAACAAAATAGAGGTAGCTATCCTAAGATTCAACCTAGGTAAATCAGCTTGAGTCCGTTTCGGTCCGATTCGGCCCGTTACCGTTCATTTCGGTGATTAGAAGTACAGGATGTAACAAGATATCATGAAGTAAATAAACAAACAAAAAAGGTTTATTCTTGTGTGTCTGTGTGCATGCGTGTGCGTATGTGTGTGTCTGTGCGAGATAGTATCTTTGCATAAATTATTGAATGAGACATAAAGAATAACTGCGTATGTATGTGTGTGTGTGTGTGTGTGTGTGTGTGTGTGTGTGTGTGTGTGTGTGTGTGTGTGTGTGTGTGTGTGTGTGTGCATGGTGTGTGTGTGTGTGTGTGTGTGTGCGTGTGCGTGTGCTACCTTGTGCGTGTGCTTTGCTCATCTATGTTATTTTTAAAAAACTATTTTTATTACCTGCTTGTAAATGAACTCTTTTAATTGTTAAGTGCTTTGGAATCACTTGAGGTAAAGCTTATATAAATGCACTATTACTATTATTATCATTATCATTATTATTATATTAATATTATTATTATTATTATTATTATTACAGACCTGTTTACTCTACTCTTTTCGAGTAGTATTCTACTCAATTTGGACCTCTGCTACTCTTCAAAATTGAAAACAAATGCTCTAATTACTCGTTTTCAGTGAACATTGTTTGATGGTTTAATGAAGAGGACCACTTGTTTTGAACACACCAAACCTACTCATTTCAGCTATCCAGACTACTCAAGACTTGTGTAGGGGGTAAACAGGTCTGTTATTATTATTATTATTTAATAATTATTATTATTATTACAATAATTATTATTCATATTATTATTTATTATTAATATTCATTATTAGTATTTATTATTAATGATTAGTTAATATAATAATATATAATAATAATAATAATAAAAAAAAAAATAATAAAAAAAAATAATAATAATAACAATAATTTTAAAAAATAGGTCACTGTGTAAGCAGGACATGCAGCACCACAGAATATGATACTTTTGAAATAGGATGATTGACAGAGATGAGGATAATAATTATTACGATGAACATGATGTTATGGAGTTCCATTTTGGTCTGAGACTACATGACAGGGCTGTAATCTACGCTTCCTTTCATAATGATGTCCTGGCATCAACCAAGCCCAAGAACTACAGCCAAGACTAACTGCAAAGTTGATAAGGAAATTAGAGCAACACTCATAATCGTATCCTCATCGAGCCCATAGTACACTCACTCTGGGTAGGAGTCAGTCAAAGATATAAGAAAAATTCAATCCTCAAGTAACTTATGGGATTCAGACCCAAGACCTCCAAGCCACTAGTATGGGACACTACCACTGCACCAAGGCGGCTGTTGTATGCTTATAACTTTGCAAAAGGTTCAAATTTACATCATAGCACACATCAAGATGCGATTCTGTTTTAGTTTTTTTTCTGTCTTCTATGCTTTAGCAGGTGCTCAATACATAGCACATATCGTTACAATTTTTCATGTGCATTGTTTCCAATTGTCCATGTGCATTTGTACAATGGACAATAAAAACAAATTATGACTTATGACTTATAAAATGCTGATATGTTTAACATATTCAAAATCTCAGAAGTAACAAAATGCTGTACTGTGTTTTTGAGAGGCATTGTCTTTCGGAAATAAGAAAAAAGAATTGTAAATTGATTTTAATTTTTGCTGTTGAAAACTATCAGTCACACTGTTTCCCCATTTACAGTGTGGCATAATGTTAAGCCAGTGTCAATTGGACAGTATTATTAAGTCATTACCAAAATACACACAAGCAAATAACGGAAACAAGGTACAAGTACAAGGTAGTGGAAGGAGTTTTACGGACATATTTTGACTTAGGCGTTTGTGTCGTTTGAGTATTTTATGGCTTTTTAAAAACACAACACCTTTGGTAGTTGTATGTCAAACCGATTAAAGGTACCTGTCGGCGTGTGTACGTGTGGGTGTGATTTTGACTTAGTGTGTCTATTTAAGTCAGGTGTGTGATGATGTACCTCATTGCTCTGACTCAAGCGACGAACAATGTGGACCATTAAAAAGAAATTTTCTGAGTGGTGTTAGGATCCCGCCACCTGCCATAGTAAATTTTAACATTGATGGAGTCGTCACTGGCAAACAATTGACGAGATCTGCAGATGCCAAGATGGCTGTTTGTCCAGACACCCACTTTCAGTGTGAACATGATGGTTACTGCCTGCCTGTCTTTGTGTGGTGCAACACCATCCCTGACTGTCCCCAGCACGAAGACGAAAAGCACTGTGAGAAATTTACTTGTCCAGGATTTTACAGTTGTCGGGCATCCAGTGTGTGCCTCCATCCCCAACACGTGTGTGACGGCATGTATCAGTGTCCTCAGCGAGATGACGAGTTGTTGTGTGATGGCACGTGCCCTCAGCAATGCACATGCTATGGACAAGCCTTTTTCTGTGGCAGTGACTTTTCTCCGTCATCATACCCAGATCTACGCTTTCTGGATGCCAGTGACAGTGGTCTGCAATATGTTGACATATCGAGAAACGAAGCAATTACTTTTCTCCGACTGAGCAGATGTGACCTTTTGAATCTAACCTTGCACCATTTTCCTAATTTATACAGCTTAGACCTCAGTGATAATGATTTAACCTCATTCACTGATCAACATTTGGGTCTTCTTACTAATCTGCGTTATCTGACTCTCTCAGATAATCCACTGACTACATTTATCCAACACACATCTGAGACGCCTTACATTCATCACAACCTGCAGTCACTGGACGTGTCCAAAGTCATCATGGAGGAAGTGGATGTAACGATCCTTAGAATCATTCCTAACTTGGTGACCCTGAACTTTACAGATTGTGCTGTTAATCGTATCTCTGGGGGCTTCCAGTCATTGCCGTATCTTGCTGTCCTCGATATACGTGGCTGTTCTTTAGAATACTTCTCTGGTAGCCTTTTTCAAGGTCTTAATAATCTTCGGACTGTCTTTGCTGATAATTACAAACTTTGTTGTCAAACAATTCTACCACAATCGTTTAGATTAGACCATTGCCATGCTCCCTCTGACGAAATTTCTTCGTGTCAAGCATTACTCAGATCTAACATATACAGAGTTACCCTTGTAATCTTTTCTGTTTTAGCAATTCTTGGTAACACAATAAGTTTTTGCTTTCGAACGATAACCACTAAAACAAGAGCTAAGCTTGGATTTGATATTTTTGTGTCAAATTTGTGTGTTTCAGACTTTTTGATGGGACTTTACCTTTCCATAATAGGTGTGGCGGATCATGTGTTTTATGGTACCTTTTTATGGAATGATGTTAGATGGAAACAGAGTGTGGCATGCCATACAGCAGGATGTTTAGCTCTACTGTCCAGTGAAGTGTCAGCCTTCATCATCTGTATCATCACCTTGGATCGAGTGTTGGTTCTCCGCTTCCCCTTCAGCCAGCTCCACTTCAGGGGATCCAGTGCTCTGATGACGTGTGCCGTAATATGGACTACTGGACTGGTTCTGGCTGTCATACCTGTACTGCCCATGACGTCACACTGGCAGTTTTACGGTCAGAACAGCGTGTGCATTCCACTGCCAATTACCCGAAAGGACTTTGCTGGTCGCGCCTTTGCTTTTAATGTGATGATTGTCATGAACTTTGTCCTGTTTTTGCTGATAGCTATCGGCCAAGGTGCAATCTACCAGTCAGTGCAACAAAACAAGCTTTCTCACAGTGATTGCAGTACCAGTAACCAAAAGGATCGTACGTTGGCTCGTCGTCTGCTGACCATTGCCATATCTGACTTTCTGTGTTGGTTTCCTGTTGGAGTTTTGGGCTTGTTAAGCTCCAGTGGTCAAGCAGTGTCCAGTGAGGTGAACGTGGCCATGGCCATTATGGTGCTGCCCCTCAACTCTGCCATCAACCCCTTCCTCTACACACTCAACATGGTGATGGAACGTTTTTATACGAAACGCCAGCAACACATGCAGCAGTTGATCTTTAAACAATTGCAAGAATAGAGCCTGAAATCCGAACCAAACTCACAACTATTTAATTGCCCTACACAGCAGGCTTAGCAGATTTTAACAGTTTGATTGTCAAGAGTGTTGTCAAGACGTTATGCTATGGATGTCCTCTGTGGTAACTGAAATCAAGACTACAACTAGACCTTTCAAGTGCAAGCACAAAAGGGGAAAAAGGAACTGGACAAATTAACACACAAACCCTCAAAAAGGGGGAAACAAGATGGAATAATTAATAACTGGTGATTCCCTGGCAGTTAATATGTCACACATAGTGTAACTGACACGAAAAGGCCCTAAAATACTCAAAGTGTAGTAGTTACAGAATGCAAACAAAATGACCAAAATAATTATAACAAATAAGCTGGAAATCAACCAAACAAAAATACACTAGCAACAACATTGCTTTAAAATTATCCTACATGCCACGTTCTGTTATTGGTTTCAACTGGAGCTGGCTCAACATTAATGATAAATCGCACACTGGAAGAGAAAGAAAAAGGCTATGCCTGAAATGTTTGGATTAAAAAAGACACAAGGAAGCACAGCACATCTGAAGCAAACAAAGCTGAAAACCTGGGAAAGGGTGTGCAAGCAATGCTTACAATGGTGAAAAACAACTTCACGTCAAGTCGAAGTCAAAGTCATAATTACTTTATTATCTCAACAAGAGAAATAACATTGTGGTCTCATGATACAACAAGGGCAACAGAAAACAAAATATTCATGCATTTGATCAAAACAAAAGGCACAGAGAACACAAATCAAGGTACACAAGGAAATAATAAAGCAAAGTTCATTTTACCAATAAACAACAACGTTCTTCATACTCAACGAATGTACTGCCAACCCCCCCCGCCGCCTTTCCCATCCTCTTCATATCCTTAGCAATTCTACTCAATCCACTTCAACCCCCCCCCCCCCACACACACTGGTACAACGTATGAGCAAAAGTATATAAGCAAAAATTGTAGGTGTGAATTCTTCATTGATCAAAATGTAGAGTGCTGCCACAAAAAAGAAGAATTTGACTGTGGCACCTTTATAAGATTCCACACCATCTCTCATCCATACAGGGCTGTAGGATTGTCAAGTAAAGCATGCGACATCTGAAAAGCTCTCTTCACTGTCGTTCTCTCTTTGTCTCTATATGTCTGTCTGTCTAACGTCTGTCTTTCTTTCGTTCTCTTTCTATCTCTCTTGTCAAGACAGCGCAATGCGTACGTGCATGTAATTTCGAAAATTGTCCATTTGATGTAACAATTCACTGATTAACTATGAATGTCGCACCGGTCAAGCCATATACTGATATGTCACCTCTCTCTTCTTCTCTTATCATAATGATAGTGAATGCCATCCGCACAGTCAGTTACTCACCGTTGCTTAGCCAGGGGAGCATGTGACAAAAAGCTGGTCTTTAAACTAAAACTCATCCCCTTCTTATCCCTCAGCTCTCTCTTCCTTGGTGCTCAACTCCCACAACATCACAGAGTGTCTCATGCAGAACAGAACGTGGAATTTCTCAGTTATGTCCGGTTCTTTAGTGTTCAACTCTTCAGACCTTCCTCCAGAATACCAGAGCCCCCACTGTTCCGTGTGTAACATTTCCCTAACGCCTCCTTCAGGTTTTATTTTTCATTTCTACCATATCCTACTGACCAGTAACTTTTCAAAGTTGTTAAAGATACACGCTCACGACGAACACCCAACAGACCCCCTAATTAGAAGACGGCTATTCCAGTTGTCTAACTTCACTAATGGCCAGCTTAACATTTTTACTAAACCTCGCAGCCATGTAAAAATGTCCATCATTTATCATCACCTGAGTGGAAGACTATCAACTGGGAATTTTTCTGTTACTATCTGCTTTTCCAGTGTGGTGGATACAACTCAACTGTTACGCACACCATTTGCAGATCCACTCAAGGGTAAGATTTCTCTTCACTGTTAACATCAACACAGAAAAGAGATTAACAACGAAGAGCAGTTTAGTTCCTAAACTAGGTGTCTTGATAAGGTAATTGTCTTTATCTAATAAGAAATAAAGAAAACAAGTTTCTAAACCAGTGTGTGATTGGATGTATCTGTATGGGCTTCATGTGTACAATTCCGTTTGGATAATTAAGTTCCAGATTCCTGCAGAGTTGACAATCACAATTGTAAATGTGAAACGTTTTTAATTCTGAAGAAAACTAGGCTGAATTTGGAAAACAAATAACACAATAGCCTCTAGGTTAAGACATAATTTTGAATATGATAAGAATGAATGTAATACTTATAAACCATTCATTTTTTCTACTATACCTTCAAATTATAACGTTCAGTTCTATGGGACTACGATGTGGCATTCTTAAAGATGCTGAAGTCCCCAAGAATATATAATTGTTTAACAGTGTCTCTGTAATCTCTCTTTTCGTCTGTGCTTTGGTGTGGCTTGCGATAGCAAATGCATGCAGGATGTGTACATTTGTTCTAGGTTCTGTAACAACACCAGACTGGGATGGAGTGACACCAATGGTGCTGAATATGGACACATGGACCAGTATATCCATTCCACGGAATCATGTCATCATGCTGAGCATGTATCACTTTGACATTTCTCGATCATGGACCATCTGCGCAGAATTCTCTGTCTTTGTTTATGACAATGCAAACTTCATTAAAGCTCTGGCGCGATACTGTAGTACTGTTCAACCTGGACCAGACGTATATGATCCTGAATTGAGACTCCTGTATTTGAGGTTGTATAGTTCAACCAGTGTTCCACTCACTGGATTCAAAATTAACTTTTCTTTGTATTCCAAATCTTTTCAGCCACAACAACTGTATTCCAAGTCTTCTCAGCCACAAGAACTGGCTGATGGCCTATGGAACTGTTCGATGCTTTCACGATCAGAATTAAGTCATGCTTTCCCTTGTAACATGCTGATAGACTGTGTGGGGATGGAGGATGAAGAGCACTGTTCCTACACAAGCAGTGGATGTGGCGTGGGCAGTTTGACTATTGGCGATAGGTGTTATCTCTACGTGATAAATAATCGTAAAAGGAAAAAGCATGTGTCATGGAATTATGCAAACACTCAATGCAGGCTCCGTGGGGCACAGCTAGCCAGTCTGAATACCTACCAGGAAATGGAGGCCGTCAGACAAGTCTTGTTCAGCATATATAGATCTAGACCAAATATGGTCTGGATTGGAATGGTTTATGTTGACGCTTCTCTTCCTTACATGTAAATTATTTATATATATGTGTCAAAGAGCCTGTTTCAGGCTCCCTTTGTTTGTTTTCTGTCTGTCATGCTGTCTGTGAACAATCCACTCATAAAGTTACGGATGAGTTCTTATGAAATGTTAAGGTAATGGTGTCAGCTAAGTAGCTATTGATTAAGACTTGATTAGTGTTAACTGTTTTAGTTATTCTGGTGTCAGGCATACAGTTGCTACGAGGATTTTGGAACATTACTTTACTTGCTGACCCTCATAATTATTAATCTGCTTCATATTCAGAGCCTCTGTAGAGTTCTTTGCCTCGCTTATTGAATTATCATTAGTTCCTTCCCCAGACCTCATAATTTAAAACATGCATCACGATATTTGAGGCTTTCTGACTGATTGTTTGTTGTATGTTGTAAATATACGATTCATTCACGAACATAATCCGATGACGTTCTTGAATTACATGTGGACATGTTCACATACACCTCTCTGTCTTGGTCGCCGTGTTCTGTATTGTGTGATGGGTATATGAGCAAACCTGGAACCTCTTTTAATTGAGAAACTTTCTGGGTTTGATCCTCTGTGGCTGCAACCTGTACTGAGCTAGGCAAATTAATGCTGTAGGCAGCCCTGATAAGAGAGATTGTAGGAAAGAAGCATTAGGTGGGCTTGAAAAAATGCCTGAAACGAATGGACAGTTGTGTATAACGTGCTATTCAACGTCTTCTTAGATACACACTTGCGTGCTCCCACATAGACATTCACACACAAAAACGTACTGACCTGACTTTTTTTTTATGGGTGCAAGACAATTATTATGGGCCTAAGAACAAGCACGAAATCGTTCCTTGCTAAACGCTCCCACGCTTGTATAAACACCACGCATGCACATACACATGCACTACAATCTTGGAAGCGTATTGCTCCCTCCACCACACCCCCTTTCCCACTCAGGCAACTTTAGATTATTGTTGCTAATGAGACACATCAGTTTTAATGCTACAAAAGAATAGCTAACGCATTGTATCAACTGATAAATGTGGATAGGCAGCGGTTCAGTTAAGACAGATATTGGCATGGAAACTACAGTGGAACCCCGCTTAACGGGCACCTCAGTATCGCGGACACCTCAGTAATCCGGACAGTTTTACTCAGTCTGTTCTCTTCTTATTCATTACTAAAAGAGTATCCAGTATAGCGACCACGGACGGTTTGGGCCAGTCTGTAGAGTCTGTTGGGCCAGTTTATAGGGTGGTCACAATTCTGAGGTTCGACTGTACTCACATGACTCATTTTGGCCCAAACAGTTCAAATGAATGTGAGAAAAAAAGTGACTTGTATGCTTCCTTTGGGTTGTGGCATGTAGTTCTGATCCACGAAGGTCATGTGCTAAACACGCCGTTGATTCCATGTGTTGCATCGCATTCAATATAGAGGTGGGTGGGGGTGGGGGTGTGAGAGAAGAAAGTTGACTTCTGCATTCTGTATTATTAGGCTATGATATAAAAGGAAAACATGTGATAAAGATGCGATGATGATACATTCAAGGTATAGGAAAATGTGGATTCACATCGATGGGACCATTGCTTACTACACAGGCTTTATCAACGAGCCAGTTTCTTGCTTCGATTCATGCGCCCTACTCAACGTTGACGAAATATACCAACACGACAGAAACTTTTATTTTAATCGACACAGCTACCTTTGTGAATTGCCTTACATCCGCAGGAGAATAATAAAACAATCAACCATTTATAAAATGCGAGCAAGCAACACTTCAGATTTGTGGAAGGAAAAGGATAGATTTATTCCGTGTCCAGGAGATCACGTGACCCACGCCTTCTTGGCTTGTGACGTGGCCAGTCACTGTTGGAGCACGAGTGTGCTGAACGTCATTGATTCCTGCACAGCTGACGTGACGCCGCTGCCGCCTTTGTTCACGTGCCGGAATGACGCGGATCACGTGCCTTACACACTGGTGTGCGACCATCACCCTGACTGTCGTGACGGAACTGATGAAAGCTTCTGTGTGTACATTGCCTGCGATGTCAGAATTCATTATCAATGTGATAATAAGGAGGTATGTTTGTTCTCTCTCTCAGAGTCTCCCCCCCCCTCTCTCTCTCTCTCTCTCTTGCTCGCTGTCCTCTCCCCCCCATCTCTTTCTCTTTCTGTCTCTCTCTCTCTCTCTCTCTCTCTCTCTCTCTCTCTCTCTCTCTCTCTCTCTCAGTCTTTCTTTCTCTCTCTCTCTCTGTCTCTGTCTCTCTCTGTGTCTCTTCTATGTCTCTGTCTGTCTGTCTGTCTGTCTGTCTCTCTCTCTCTCTCTCTCTCTCTCTCTCTCTCTCTCTCTCTCTCTCTCTCTCTCTCTCTCTCTCTCTCTCAAACCACTCTGAAAGCTGACAACAAATGCACTAATCATTGACTTACCATGTGAAACACTTGAAAGCTCTAAACACTTAACCAAATCTAGGCGCCAATCCTTTGAGCTGTAGCTGACATCTGTATTATACTACTATCATACAAATAATAACCTTAAAAAATTCCGATTGTATTACAGTGTGTGCCCAAACATCGGTTATGCGATCAATTTCCTGACTGCAATGACTACACTGATGAAGGAGAAATGTGCTCATGGAGTGATCCAGAACACATATGGTACGACACAAAACCACCAGCTGTTGTCGTGTTTAACAGCTTTGGGGATGTGACAATGCAGGCGGTAAACAGTTCTATTGTCCACGGGTCACCTGTCTGTCCAGACACCCACTTTCAGTGTGCAGACGATGGTTACTGTCTGCCTGTCTTTGTGTGGTGCAACACCGTCCATGACTGTCCCCAGCATGAAGACGAAGAGCACTGTGACAGATACACTTGTCCAGGATTCTACCGATGTCGGGCATCCAGTGTGTGCCTCCATCCCCAACACGTGTGTGATGGCATGTACCAGTGTCCTCAACGAGATGACGAGTTGTGTGATGGAACGTGCCCTGAGCAATGCACGTGCTATGGACAAGCCTTTTTCTGTGGCAGTGTCTTTTCTCCATCATCGTATCCCAAACTACGCTTTTTGGATGCCAGTAACAGTGGCCTACAATACACATACGTGTCAATGAACAATCTACTTATCTACCTGCGATTGGAAAGATGTGGTCTATTAAATCTTACCTTGCATCAACTCCCTAACCTACACAAATTAGATCTGAGTGAAAACTATATAATGTCTATCACTGATCAACATTTGAACTTTCTACCTAACCTGCGCCATCTGATTCTCTCTAAGAACCCACTAACCACAGTTATCGATGGGTTTTCGTTTCTGCATCACAAACTGCAATCACTGGACGTGTCCCAAGTCACAATGAAGGACCTTGACCTTGCACTGCTACATATCTTTCCCAATCTTCAGATGCTGAATCTAAGCGACTGTGGTGTGGACCATGTTCTCCTTGAAGGCAATCATTCTTTCACACATCTCCGTGTATTGGATGCACGTGGCTGTTCCATGACTGATTTCCCTGCCAACATCTTCGAAGGCTTGGAACAGCTACAGACTGTGTTTGCTGACAACTACAAACTGTGCTGTCAGGACATTCTTCGAGAGGATTTCATCTCTGACCAGTGCCACGCTCCTTCTGATGACATTTCTTCGTGTCAGTCCTTGTTGAAATCCAGTGTGTACCGAGTACTCGTTGTGCTGTATATGCTTTCAGCAATCTGTGGCAATGTGGTATTGTTGGTTATTCAAGGGTTGACGTTGAACCAGAAAGCGTGGAAAGGATTTGATGTGTTTATCACAAACCTGTGTTCTAGTAACATCCTGATGGGATTGAATTTAGCTATTATAACCATGGCCGATCGAGTATACGAGGGTACCTATCTATGGAAAGATGTTGCATGGAGACGGAGTATAGCATGTCATACAGCAGGTGCTTTTTCAATACTGTCCATGGAAGTATCAACCTTCATAATCTGCTTCATCACTTTGGATCGAGTTCTGGTTCTACACTTCCCAACCAGTCGGCTTCACTTCCACAAGATCAGTGCTATGATGACGTGTGCTGTAATGTGGATTGCTGGGCTGCTTCTGGCCGCCATACCTTTACTGCCTAGGACATCCCACTGGCAGTTTTACGGCCAGAATGCCATCTGCATCCCGCTGCCAATAAACACACAGAAGTTTCCTAATCAACCATTTTTCTTCCAATTTATTATTTTCCCAAATTTTCTCCTGGTTGAACTCGTTGCAGTCGGACAAGTTACAATCTACAAATCGATACCAAGCAATCAACTGAATGACATCAACTCTGAGAAAGGAAGCAGTGCAGAAATATCTGCATCTCGTCATCAGTTTGCTATTGTGGTGTCTGACTGTCTGTGCTGGTTCACTGTTGGATTTCTGGGCCTGTTGGCCTCCACTGGCCACTCTGTGACCAGTCAGGTCAACGTGGCCATGGCCATTTTGGTGCTGCCCCTCAACTCTGCCATCAGTCCCCTTTTGTACATGTTCAGCATGAGGCTTGAACATCTTCGTTTTCAGCGCCAGCAGCGGTTGAAGCAATTTCTGTTGAAGCAAACGCAGATCAAACATAGATCGCACTGTCCAAGCTGACGAGTGCACAAAGGAAAAAAATCCAAGATATATTTTGTCACTGGGTCAGGCAAGGAATCTTATCAGCAAACATGTCTCACTTTGCATCTCTACTAAAGATAAACATTTTTTGTAATTAGATAAACTATGAACAAAACCTTCATTTCAGGCATGGTTCGCGTAGCAAAGCTTTGCAACTCGTCATAACCTATGATAACAAAACGTTTGGACAATAACAAACACAACATCACCACAGTCTGCCGTAGTTTACTAAAGCAGGTTCCATCTCAATCATTAACGTCCCCCTCTGTTCTCTCTCTCAAATCAGACTTCACTTTTTTCATTCTTTATCCTATATTAAAAACACTTCTTACCGATTGTTACATTTGGGGCCGTTATAAAATATTGATTTTGCCCAAAATTTAACAACTGTTACATTTTGGGCAAGTGTTACATTTTGGGCTTTAGCCGCGTGTTGACCTTTTCGAGTGAAACCAAGTGGAACACAATTATTTCTATTTCTACAATGGTGGCTAACAATGATGTCTTCCTAGCACCCACCCACCCCTCCCAACGCACACACACACACACATACACGGCTACCACCCTCCCTGAACTCAGAATAAAAAACCCAAGGAAAAGCAACAACTAAATCACAAACATATTTTAGTAGTTTATGCTCAGTATCGCGTCCTGCATTAACCTTGGCACATGCTCAAGGTCGTATGCAAGTGAGGTCAAAGTCAAGGGTGATTGACACACAAAGGTCATAGAGGCTGCAAGGTCGTGAACCTGTCCCTGGGTTGTTTTCCCTCCGGTGATAAGTGATACATAAGCTTGACCTTTACATAAGATTGACTTTTACAAAAAGAGATTTTTTTATGGCAGACCCTGGGTTTTATTACTGCTGAGTTTTTGTTTTTTGTTTTTGTTTGTTTGTCTTTTTGCTTGTGCCACTGTTTAAAAGAATGTAGATAGAAGATGAGGCGGGTGACCTTTTTCCACCACCTGTAGTAAAGAAAGGTTGGGTACATTATAGGGGAAGACAGATAAACAGAAAGTAAGATGATATCAATACTTATTACATGTATACAAACACTGACACACGCATGTGGACACAGTCTTTTACATAGGCACACATGCACACACATTCTATCAAGAGAGAAGAGACAGAAAGACAGTCAGGGAATTAAAATTTTAAAAAAGACAGTCAGTTGAGTGAAGGTAAAGAGAGAAGAACATTCTGCTTTAAACTCAAACAAAGGGTGTTTTATTCTTTATTCACGTTTATTTGAATTTTTTAAGGGATTTCTGCCAGCATGATGATGATGATAAGGATGATACTGAGGAGGAGGAGGAGGGTAATGAGAAAGAGGATTGCTTGTAGTTACACACACATTTTGTGTTGTTTTGTTAAATACACTTTGAGGATGACTTTGCTAAAAAAATAATCGTTAAGTTATGTGAGAATAGAACTGAAGATGTTGATTGTTGTTGCTGCTGCTTTAATTTACATGTTTAAAAAAAATGTTGGTTGATAACAAACAAGTTATGATGATAGACACGGAAACACCTGGGTCTGTTTAAGCAACATTGAAGGTGACAGTATTGATTACCTCTCTTCCTATTAATAAGCTGACGGCTGTCAACGCGTCAGCATTTTCTACATCAGGCTCCTTATGCTTTATTGATTGCTTAGGAGAAGAGGAAGAACACATGGTGCAGCTACCTGTGAGTAGTAGTAGCAGCATTTGAGTTTATATAGTCTAAACTCATGAATGGTTGATGACAATGGTGATGCTCTTGGTAATGTTATCTTAGATCAGTGCCTAAGCTAAACTAAAATAAATGATGCGCAGAAGCCTTTGAGTAGTAGTTGTGTTTAGCTTAGATAACCTAAACTACAGAACGGATTATGATGAAGCGCAGCAACATTTGAGTGTTAGTGTTTTAGCTTACATAGCCTAAACTACTGTACGGATGATGTTGACGTGCAGCAATCTTTGAGTGGTAGTAATGTTTTTGTTTACATAGCTTAAACTACTGAACGGCTGATCGTGCTTCGACAAATGGATCCATGGACTCATTATGGAATATCTAAATCTTAGATCGCTATAATGTGTGCAATCAAATAGCACATGAAATTCGTACACCGAGCCTTAAGCAAACATCCCATAGGCCATAATACTGAAGCAGCATACAGCTTTCAGCTTCCCTGAAAAGGCCAGATTTGGCAAATGTTAAAAAAAGCTCCCTCCTCTGCCCCTTCCATTCATTTCAGACGGTTTTCAGTTAGGGTTAGGGTTAGGGTTAGGCTTAGGGTCAGTTAAGTGTCAATCACATAACATACAATAATTGTTTTTAAGTTTTTGTGTGTGGATTAGACGGTTTCAGGTTAGGGTTAGGGTTTGGTTAGGGATAGGTTTTGGATCAGTTTAGTGTCAAATACATTAAAAAAATTAAAGTTGAGGACAAACAATATTTTAAACCTATCCCTAAACCTATCCCAAACCCTATTCCTAACCCTAACCCTAACATGAAAGCGTTTGGAATGAATGGAAGAAACAGAGGAGGGAGTTATTCTTAACATTTGC
>JAGGCT020002218.1:0-17500 GCA_017654935.2 Phymorhynchus buccinoides
CTAATATTAAAAAAAGAAGATATTTTTTTCAATTTAATCTACGGTGACGTTTTACGCTCACATTTGATTCTCACAAAGGATTAAACAGTTTTATTTTGTATGTATTTTGTCTGTCGTTTCTGCCGATGACAGCCAGATATCAGATATGGCAGCTGCTATTCTGGCAAGCTGGGCTAAAATTTGTTTGCAGCGGAGAAGTCTTGCCCATGGTACATCCCCACTCTCTCGGCCAAAGCGATTTGAGGACAGATGGATTTGGGGAAGGTCCCCAGAGGCCAACCCATCCCTTTGGCTGCAGCCAGTGCAAATGCCCCCTTAGTTTGAGAGTCATGGTCTTCCATAAAAGACTAAGTCCTACCATGACATTCCAATACTGTTGAAGAAAATCATGTATCGTATAGCTCTCATGTACTATTGGCCCCGAGCAACATCTGCCCTTTTCAGTGTTTCGCAGCAATGACACGGATGCTCTTCGTGACTTGACCTTTCCGTCAGGATCACGTGTCGCCCAATTTCCGGTGGAACGTGGCAACGAATTCTTCGAAATGTTCGACGTGGACCTTGGAACGTGGACTGTCTATGAAAGCTCGACCAGCGGGAACCTCTTCTTCACTGAATGGATTCTGGACATGCCCAGTAAGTGATCGTCATTTCGTCTGTAATATAACCTCAAGTCAAATTAGGGCCAAGTGTTTCAGGGCTGCAATCGTTCTGCAAAACGAGAGGTCCCAGGGACTCCTTCACTTACAGCATAGAGGGTCCTAGAGGCGGGATAGAGGGTCCCAGTGGCATTGTGAATGCTAAACAGATTTTTTCTAGTGCATCCCTGGGACCCCCTGCACATTCTTTTAGAGGGTCCTTTAGAATTTTAATGCTTCATAGACCCCCAAATGTGGGTCCCTGGGAGCCCTGGTGTTTGATGTATCGTTATCTTTATGTCTTGTATCTTTGGCTTTATCACAGTGGCTACGGGTACGGCGTTGCTGCAACACTCAGACCATGTTCAGGGATTTTTCGTCAACAAATGCATTGTCTTATTTTGTATATTTAACGTATCTTGGTAAGGAATAGGCTTAGGGATAGGGTTAGGAACATGTCAGAGTTAATAATAGTAGTTTGTGAAGACATTTGCGCACAATTTATGCGTCCCGTGATTGAGCGCCGTACCCGTAGCCTGGAGAATGTGAGATACGGGCCCGTACCCCGAGCTTCTTCCTATCTTTATATATAAAACAAATATTGAATTTGGTCTTCGGGTTTAATTTCTTCTGATGTGTTTTTTCCCTTTGTGATATAAAGTCAAAGTTATAAGGAGGTAAAGAAACATAAACAAATTAATAACATGTCATAGAAACTTTTGATTTTTGAAACTGAAAACCACACTACAATGCAATACAATGCAATACAATGCAACACAATGCAATACAATGCAACACAATGCAACACAATGCAACACAATGCAATACAATGCAACACAATACAATGCAATACAATGCAACACAATGCAATACAATACAATACAATACAATACAATGCAATACAATGCAATACAATGCAATACAAATGCACAATACAATACAATACACAACAATACAAAACAATACAATACAATACAATACAATACAATACAATACAATACAATACAATACAATACAATACAATACAACACAATGCAATACAATGCAATACAATGCAATACAATACAATGCAATACAATGCAATACAATGCAATACAATGCAATGCAATACAATGCAACACAATGCAATACAATGCAATGCAACACAATACAATGCAACACAATGCAATACAACATACAATACAATGCAAAACAACAACAATGCAACACAATGCAATACAATACACATACAACAATACAATACAATACAATACAACACAATACAACAATACAACAATACAATGCAATACAATACAATGCAATACAATACAATACAACACAATACAATACAATACAATACAATACAATACAATACAATACAATACAATACAATGCAATACAATACAATACAATGCAATACAATGCAACACAATGCAATACAATGCAACACAATGCAATGCAATACAATGCAATACAATGCAACACAATGCAATACAATACAATACAATGCAATACAATGCAATACAATGCAATACAATACAATACAATACAATACAAACAATACAATACAATACAATGCAATACAATGCAATACAATACAATGCAATACAATACAATACAATACAATACAATACAATACAAAACAACACAATACAATACAATGCAACACAATACAATGCAATACAATACAATGCAACAATACAACACAATACAACACAATACACAAACACAATACAATACAATACAATACAATACAATGCAATACAATGCAATACAATGCAATACAATGCAATGCAATACAATGCAATACAATGCAATACAATGCAATACAATACAACACAATGCAATACAATGCAATACAATGCAATACAATGTAATACACTACAATACAATACAATACAATACAATACAATGCAATACAATACAATACAATACAATACAATACAATACAATACAATACAATGCAATACAATGCAATACAATGCAACACAATGCAATACAATACAATACAAACAATACAATACAATACAACACAATGCAATACAATGCAATACAATGCAATACAATACAATGGCACTGACAATACAATGCAACACAATGCAATACAATGCAACACAATGCAATACAATGCAATACGATACCGTGGCAATGACATGCGAAACAACACAATCAACACACGACGAGAAACGACGCAATATAAAATGATACAACACTATGCAACATGTTACAAGACAGTACACACATTCTAATGTAACGCAACACAACACAGCACAACTCGATGTTTATTCTCCGTTTCTTTGTTTGTTGTTGCTTTTTTTTATTTTGCTGTCCCATCTTCTGCGCCGTTGCTGCCACGCCGTTCATTCCAAGTCCTAACTCACAGCCACACCCTGGCTTGTCAGATCGCGGAATCCGAAACCAGCAGTCCAAAGGGGAGCAAATCTAACACACAACACAGCCTTAACCATGCAGTACAAAGCAAGACAGCATAGCCCATCATAATACAACACAATACTAATTACAAACTATATTCGTTAAGGCTTAGTTTGTAATACGATTTGACACCAATGTGATACGATTGTGACGATGTATGTGAGTCATGATTCACGTGAAATACTCCCGTCTAAAAACAACTCTACTCTTTTCGTTCACTGTAGTCACGTAGACCGCAATAGGCCTACACGAATCAAATCAAATGTCTAATACAAAAATAAGAAGATATATTCGATTCGTGTACGGGAGACTACAAATACAGTGAGGATTAGTAGGATTTCATCAGATGTATTTAGTCAGCAGCATATTACGTCAATTCATTACTTGTACAGTGAAACACCGGACACCCTTTTAAAAAAAAAGCACAAATTTTCAACTATGCAGTTTTCATCTCGGTGCTAAAGACAAGACTGACAAGACTCAATTCATTATGCCTCAGAAATGTCAAAATCGGATCCTAATGAATCGAATCGTGTGTAGTAGTGTGGCTAGGCCTTTACGCTGATCGATGCGATTTCACTGATCACAATCAGTCTGACTCTTAGCCTTTTCAGTAGCTTTTCCCTTCCGCTTGCAAATATCATGTAGTGGAACATTTTCTCGTTACATTTCTCCACAGAAGACACATGCCCAGAACAGTTTGCCATGGAGGTGAAGAGATACGTTGGAAAGGTGAAGGAGTCGTTCGGTACCTTCAAAAATGTCGACAGACCTGTTGCTATGGTGTGTGGTGTGTGTGTGTGTGTGTGTGTGTGTGTGTGTGTGTGTGTGTGTGTGTGTGTGTGTGTGTGTGTGTGTGTGTGTGTGTGTGTGTGTGTGTGTGTGTGTGTGTGAGAGAGAGAGAGAGAGAGAGAGAGAGAGAGAGAGAGAGAGAGAGAGAGAGAGAGAGAGAGAGAGAGAGAGAGAGAGGGCCTGGTGCAAAGAAGCTATTTTAGCGTATTCATTTTACTTAAATAAAACATTCGTATTCGTACTCTCTCTCTCTCTCTCTCTCTCTCTCTCTCTCTCTCTCTCTCTCTCTCTCTCTCTCTCTCTCTCTCTCTCTCTCTCTCTCTCACACACACTCTCATGTGTGTGTGTGTGTGTGTGTGTGTGTGTGTGTGTGTGTGTGTGTGTGTGTGTGTGTGTGAGAGAGAGAGAGAGAGAGAGAGAGAGAGAGAGAGAGAGAGAGAGAGAGAGAGAGAGAGAGAGAGAGAGAGAGAGAGAGGGCCTGGTGCAAAGAAGCTATTTTAGCTTATCCATTTTACCGTCAATAAAAACATTCGTATTCGTACTCTCTCTCTCTCTCTCTCTCTCTCTCTCTCTCTCTCTCTCTCTCTCTCTCTCTCTCTCTCTCTCTCTCTCTCTGTATTTGTGTGTGTGTGTGTGTGTGTGTGTGTGTGTGTGTGTGTGTGTGTGTGTGTGTGTGTGTGTGTGTGTGTGTGTGTGTGTGTGTGTGTGTGTGTGTGTGTGTGTCTGCGTGTGTGTCTGTCTGTGTGTGTCATTGTGTCTGTGTACGCGCGTGTGCTTGTTTTAATTGTATGAATGATTGTGTGTGCACATATCTACATTGCACAAAAGGATACAATAACACACCCTGTGTCATGCAGATTTTCTTCTTCACGGAGATAGAGGAAAACGCCAGTCAGAACATGGGTCGGAATACCTTGAATACTTTCGGAGGCTACGGGAACAGGAACATGCTCATGAAACGCATCGTGACAATTTAGTTTATACTACTTCTACTACTACTACTACTACTACTACTACTACTACTACTACTACTACTACTACTACTACTACTAATAATAATAATAATAATAATAATAATAATTGTACAGTTCTCTTGTTCTTGTACTTTAATCGTGTCTTTCCTAATGCTGCAGTAGGCTACCTCCAGGATTGACCCACTGTCTGTACATTCATGAATGGTTTTGTATGTAATTGCCTGTATCGGGTCGGAGGACGTTAAAGAACCCTCCCACCTCACGTGTCACATTCCGTCTTATGCTTGGAAGATTTCTTCCAGCTATAAGAGGGAAAACACGTGAAAACCTTGATTTTGACTCGTGACGTGGTGGGTCTTTAACATGTTGCTGTTCTTCTTCTTTGTAACTGCCTCAGAAGAAATGAATCAAAAAAATGGAACAGTATTTTATGCGAATCATCTGTGTGTGTGTGTGTGTGTGTGTGTGTGTGTGTGTGTGTGTGTGTGTGTGTGTGTGTGTGTGTGTGTGTGTGTGTGTGTGTGTGTGTGTGTGTGCGTGCGTGCGCGTGCGTGCGTGCGTGTGTGTGTGTGTGTGTGCGTGCGTGCGTGCGTGCGTGTGTGTGTGTGTGTGTGTGTGTGTGTGTGTGTGTGTGTGTGTGTGTGTGTGTGTGTGTGTGTGTAGCCTATGTGTGTGTGTGTGTGTGTGTGTGTGTGTGTGTGTGTGTGTGTGTGTGTGTGTGTGTGTGTGTGTGTGTGTGTGTGTGTGTGTGTGTGTGTGTGTGTGTGTGTGTGTGAGTGTGTGTGTGTGTGTGTGTGTGTGTGTGTGTGTGTGTGTGTGTGTGTGTGTGTGTGTGTGCGTGCGCGTGTGTGTGTGTGTGTGTGTGTGTGTGTGTGTGTGTGTGTGTGTGTGTGTGTGTGTGTGTGTGTGTCTGTGCGCGTGTGCGTGCGTGTGTGTGTGTGTGTGTGTGTGTGTGTGTGTGTGTGTGTGACCAAAATGTGTTCCGGTTCATAGCGCCTAAACCACTGAAACGATCGTAACAAAAATATCTACAATTGTTTCTTAGACGTTTGAGTTGCTGCACGCGTTGTCAGATTCACAAAATAACAAGCCATATTAACATATTGCCTGTGATCAAATTTTGAATGTTACAAAGACTAGGATTGTTTCAACGATAACGGATTTAAACCAAATGGGTAGAGGAAACAGTTTGTGTGCAGCACTATCTCTCTCCGTATAGTAGTTTTGGCAAAGGTTTGCTAAACGTTGTCCACAGAAGTCAGGATCTAGTCCTATTCGACATATTTGTTCTTGTTTCAGGGAAACGAATTGCGTATATGCACAACACGCATTAGAATATTTACGCATTATATATAGCTGTATTTGGTGGACATGGAATATGCGCACACACAAACGTACACACAAAAGAACACTAACGCACACTGAAGCATGGACACACACACACACACACACACACACACACACACACACACACACACACACACACTCTCTCTCTCTCTCTCTCTCTCTCTCTCTCTCTCTCTCTCTCTCTCTCTCTCTCTCTCTCTCTCTCTCTCTCTCTCTCTCTCTCAGACACACACGTGCTGTAATAAGTTTACTTATGGACACATGGACACACACATACGCACATATTATTTAAGCACACGCATGGATGGCGCGCGCGCGCGCGCGAGAGAGAGAGAGAGAGAGAGAGAGAGAGAGAGAGAGAGAGAGAGAGAGAGAGAGAGAGAGAGAGAGAGAGAGAGAGAGAGAGAGAGAGCCCTATACCATGGGTGTTCATTAAAAAAAAAAAACACTTCTAAACGGTTTAATGTTTTATTTGCATTTGACCTTTTCTGCTTTAGCTTTAGCTTGCAGGATCTGCAACAATCGCCGGTGACGCTGCAAGCATCTGTGCTCCACGTGCTGACCTAGAAAATACATCACAGGGTTCACGGCACATTTCACTGGCTGCACCAACATTGCCAGAAACACGTTGACCTCGTCACTGATGATGGTGTCACCATCGTCCACGAATGTCTGACAGAGGACCACACCGCCAACAATCAACCATGGCAGCGAGCTAGTCCCCGTGACGAAATACAAACTTCGTGTTCTTCTCAGTTCCTGAGATCTGGTTGATTCCAAGATGGCAACCATCCGGTTTGGATTCGTGACTAAATGCATTGATGACTGGAACAACAGAGCGACGAATGACATGGTGAAATTGAACATTGTGATGACCCCGAGGATCCATTCGTGGCCTGCATCATGTTCAGGGTTTACCACAGGCAGAGGTCGACACAGACTTGTCTGGCTGTACAGCGTCCAGTGTCGTGTGATGGGAAGGAGAGGGACACATGCCACAGTCACAGACATAAACCAAATTGTTGCACAAAACACATTCAGAACAAATCCTTTAAAAAGGCATAAAGACTTAGTATTAACGAAAACGATAATCCAGCGCTCCAGTACGATAAGAAAAGTAAAAAAGGAAGACGCCTGGTTGGAGAAGAAAAAGATTAAACCGGCTACCTGACATCGTACGCCATATCTCCAATACGGGTCTTCCAGGCTGTAACGGTTGTTATAAAAGCGATCAGCAATGACCGCAACAGTCACGTACAATCCCATAGTCATGTCAGACACCATGAGTTGAATGACTAACTTATCCAGTGGTGATCTACAGTTGGAATGTTTCCTGTACTCGATCACAACTAAAGCACCAGCATTACCCACCAGGGAAATGACCGCAAGTAGCAAGGACAGTATGCGGTACATGTTGGACCCTATCAAATTCACACAAGATGTCACAGGGTCCAGAGGCGCCTTGCAGGCCTTTGTATTGAAATCATAAGGTAAGACAATTGAGCAACACAGCCTAAAACTGTCTGCGTATATCTGGCTTAATTTTTGTAAAGGCTTCAGAGCATTTTCTGGTAAACAATACATAGGGCAACCACGAACATCCAGTATGGACAGTTTAGTTAAGGTGGAAAACGTTCCTTCTTGTACATGATGAACACCAGCTGATGACAAATTCAGGGTGTTCAAGTTTGGAAAATGACTGAGGATTTTTTCTGATAAAACTGGGATGCTGATATCGGACAGATCCAGCGTACGTAAAGAAGTCAAAGGACGGGATGCAGGCATTGATAAAGATACCAGAGGATTCCCAGACAGCACCAGCATACGGAAATTCCTTACAAAGCTCAGATCATCGCTCGTAACGGCAGTCAGCTGGTTACCACTCAGATCAATACTGCGAAGGTTATCCAGACTCAGGTTCTGCACACTGGCCAGTCCACAGCGAGCTAAACTGAGATGAATCAGCATGAAGTTAAACATCAAGTCCACAGGCTTCAGTCCACTGCCTGCAGCGTTCAGGTAGCGCACATCACGGTACAGATGTGCTGAGAACACGGAGCTGCAGGTGAGAGCCAGGCCCAGACAGGTGCATTCAGGTGGGCAGGTGAGGTTGCAGAACCGTTCGTCGTCGTGTTGAGGGCACTGGGGCCAGCCGTCACAGAGGTGGGCCGAGGCCAGACAGACAGTGGAACCTCTGCAGCGGTAGTGGCCCACACAGTGGTACCTGTCACAGTCCTGATCGACCTCACCCCCTGGGCAGTCTGCGACCTCGTTGCACCTGGGTCATCGGAAATATGAACAATATTAACCCTTTCACCGCCAAAGTCGCATTTTAGCACCACATTGATTTAACACCTATGTCACTAAAAGGGGTCTATTGGGGTCTATTATCCAAAGACCCTATTGTCTTAGTGTTGGGAAGTAAGGATAGACCTTATTTTATATACGTCACAGAAGAATCCCCAATACTGCCGATGGATTTTGTTCTTTACCCAGGTAAAGTTAATGGACATTTATGACTGAAATAGGCTGGCGGTGAAAGAGTTAAGGTGTCTGTTGAATGTTGGTGAAGAGCTAGTATCCTATATCATATCACCATACCAAGATACGACAATAAGGATATTTAAAAACAATGCAACCATTCATGGACATAGTCAGAAAGACAGAGCCAAAGAGAAACAATCAGGGGGGAAAAGACTCACATATCTCTTAACTGTCACAACAACACACAATGTTGAAATGACTCATATCTCTGTTAACTGTCACAACAACATACAATGTTGAAATGACTCATATCTCTGTTAACTGTCACAACAACACACAATGTTGAAATGACTCATATCTCTTAACTGTCACAACAACACACAATGTTGAAATGACTCATATCTCTTAACTGTCACAATGACACATAATGCTGAAATGACTCATATATCTCGTGTCGTTACTGTCACAACAAAACACAATTAGTTGAAATGACTCGTATCTCTGTTAACTGTCACAACAACACACAATGTTGAAATGACTCATATCTCTCTTAACTGTCACAACAACACACAATGTTGAAATAACTCATATATCTCTTAACTGTCACAACAACACACAATGTTGAAATGACTCATATCTCTGTTAACTGTCACAACACACAATGTTGAAATGACTCATATCTCTGTTAACTGTCACAACAACATACAATGTTGAAATGACTCACATCTCTCTTAACTGTTACAGTAACACACAATGCTGAAATGACTCACATCTCTCTCCATAACAAATTATATTTGAAGATGAAGTCAGGAAGAAGAACATCAATGTGTACAATATATATAACTTATCTTCCAAAATTAGAAACACAAGGTCATTAGATTACAACCCCTGGTTAGATTGTTTTTAGTGACATGGGCGTTGAATCAATATGGTGCCAACTGGTGATTTGGTAAATGTTAAGAAAAGCCCCCTCCTCTGCCCATTCCATTCATTTCACACGGTTTCAGTTAGGGTTAGGGTTAGGAATAGGGTTAGGGTCAGTTCAGTGTCAATCTCATAACATACCATCAATTTGTGCGTGTGTGTGTGTATTAGACGGTTTCGGGCTAGGGTTAGGGATAGGAATAGGGTTTGGGATAGGGTTAGGTTCATCCCAAACCCTATTCCTAACCCTGACCCTAACCTGAAACCGTCTGAAATTAATGTACGGGGCAGAGGAGGGGGCTATTCTGAACATTTGCCGGTGATGTTTGCAATGAAAGGGATTTAAAGCTAAGACTTTATCATTCATTACCATTAAATTGTAGACGTTTGTGAGAGCTGTACAGTGATGGTTTTCTTCAGTGATGGGACATCATAGTACAGCTCAGTCTTTTGTGAATGACTACGGCTCTCAAACTAGGAGGCGTTTGCACTGGCTCTCAGAGCTGCAGGCAAGGGAATTGGTCGGCCTTTGGGGACCTTCCCCAACGCCAGCTGTCCTCGGATCCTTTTGGCTGAGAACAGGAGTGTTCCATTGGCAAGGGTTCTCCGCTATAAACAAACTCTACCCGAGCCCTCCAGAATATGAGTCGCCTCCTCTGCTACCTAGAAGTCACAGTGGGACGCAGTCTTACAGCCTTGTCTTCTGGCCTCATTGGTTCTGTGTTAAGTTCTTAAGCCATTAAGCTATGCATGCGTCATTCATTCGCCAAATTGATATTGTACATCCAGTCATTTCATTCAATTCACATTCGACAAAGTTTTGTTCAAACTCAAACTGAAACTTTATTATTATTATTTTAAAATATTGTTGTTGTTGCTTATCTTCATCATCCTCTTTTTAGCTTAGTTTTGTTTTTTGTAGCTTTGCGAAGTTATGTGTGCGATATTTAACTCCCTAAGTTTTAATGACTATGTAAAGCACATATTTCATAAAGGGACGAGAACAGGGCAAATTGAATAGAAACATGAACGAATCAGAATAACTAGAAATGCTCATGTAATGTAATGCAGGGGCTATGATTTCCTTAACATTACTACTGAGAAATGGAAGACCACAACCCTGTGTGCATCGCTGGCCTTGAAACGAAGCACTCAGAGTCAAACCCATCTTCATCAGCAATGGTTCTTTTAGAGTATGATCTATATGCCAGTCTTGGCGAATTTTTCAGGGAATTAATTTCACCACCAATCATTGTTTTTAGACAACAATATCTTTAAAACTTACCTGGGTGGATAAAAAGTTCAAGTCTGCAAATCATGGGGGGATTACCTATGATGTGTATAAAGTAAGGCTGATATTTATCCCCCGACATTAGTAATATAAGTTCATTGGATAACAGACCCTATTTCTAGTGACAAAAGGCAACATTGGCGGTGAAAAGCCTCAAGCTCTACAGTACGCATGCGTACACACAGTACTTGTAGAACTAAAGCTTCTAGTCATGCACAGAAAGGCTAGTACCGTAAAAAGCGGTTAAAATAGCAAAACAAGCATGGGGTTATGAATAGTCATCATGAATAAATTATGTGACAATGGTTTTTAAATAAACATTTATTGTGCAAGCTGCATGGTTTTCATTTTAACTGCTATGCGTCGTCAAAGGTCAATATTTGATTCCAGAGCTACTTTTTCATCTGAGCTCTCAACAGCTTTTGAAAACGCAGTTCTTGCGCTTTACGTCGTTTCTCCAGAATGATGTTCAATGTGTAGAGAAAAGGGTTGAGGGCTGAATTGAGCGGCAACACAAAAATGGCCATTCCAACGTTGATCTCTCCCGGAATGACAACATCACAGGCAGCCAACACCCCGCACAGACCAATAGGAAACCAGCAGAGAAAGTCAGACACTGCGATGGAGAGGAGACGTCTGGCAATGGTGGCTTCCTTAGAATGTGCACTCTCTGTGCCAATGTCTTGGGAATTTCTCGCCTGCTTAGATAAGCTGTTGCTTCTCACTGACCAGTATATGAGAAACTGGCCCACGCCGATCATCATAAATAGTATCAGATTACAGACAATGAAGATGCTGAAGGAATAAATACGACCGGGAAAGGAAGCCCTGGTGATAGGTAATGGAATGCAGATACCTGTCTGATGGAAAAATGCCCAATGTGAGGTTGCAGGGAGCAGAGGTATCATCGCCAGTACAGATCCTATAACCCACACAAGAGCACAAGCTACATGAGCTGACCTAGCACCAAACCTGATCTGACTGAAAGGAAAACGAAGCACAAGAAAACGATCCAAAGTGATGAAACATATTAAGAATGCAGATACTTCCGACGACAGCAGAGATGCAAAACCTGCAACACTACAAGCTGAACTCTTTTTCCAAGAACGTTCATTCCATATGTATCTGCCTGCATAGATTTGATCAGCGAGGCCAATCACAACCAAATAAAGTCCCATGAAAAAATCTGAAGCACAAAGGTGAAGGACAAATATTACATAACCGGTTTTAGTACTTTTTGACAAAAAATAGATCCGATACACAAATCCACCAACATTACCCAGAACAGCAAGCACGGCATATACACCCAAAGCACAACGGTAGGCTGTTGATTTTAGCAAGTCATCACATGACGAGATTTCGTCAGAAGGAGCCACACATTCACCCATGAAATTGTCTGGTAAGACTACAGAACAGCACAGCTTAAAATAATCTGCATAAACATGCTTCAGGTCTGTCATTTGTTTCATGAAGTCTGGGTCAAAATCAGATATAGGATTACCTCGTACATTCAATACTTGAAGTTTCCGAAACATCCATTGATCCTGTAGCACGTTAACTTTATTGCCGGACAAATCCAAAACTTTCAATTCTGGCAAAAGATTTGATAAGGTGCTGATGTTCAAACACTTTGTTTGAGTTTGAGAAATATTGAATATCGCCAGTCGTAGATAAAAATGATCTTTTGAAGAATGAAATATGCCGTCCAAAATAGGATTACCAGCAAGATTTAATCTTCGAAGCTGACACAATTTTCTGAAATGGGTAAAGTTAACGTTATGAAGAAGATTTTTGCTCAGATCCAAACTATGAAGATTGGGTAAATACAATTCTGTCAAATTTCTCCATTCACACGCCCGCACTGCGAGATGGATCAGCATGGTATTGTTGGCGATATCACTGAGAAGCAGTCTAGTACCAGAGGTTTCAAGAAAACGTAGCTGTGTGAACTGGCTGACGTGAAAAGTATTTTTGCAGAAAAAGGCAAAACCGTAACAAACACAGAAGTCAGGGCAGCTGCTGCTACACATCAGTTCATCATCATGCAGCGGGCACTGTGGCTTGCCGTCACAAAGGTGATTCATATGCACGCATATCGTTCTATGTATTCCACGACATCGGTAAAACCCTGGACATGTCCTTCGATCTTTACAGTCCACTTCATCCTCATGATCCGGACAGTCGAACATGTCATTGCATATGACATAGACAGGGAGACAGTAGCCATCACCATGGCACTGGAAATGAGTGTCTGGACACTTCGTGTTGTTTTCTGGTAAACGCGCCACTGTGTACCCTCCAGGAATGTCAAAATTGACTACAGCTGGTGGGGGTATTTCATTTAGTTTAAAAAGTCCAGGGGCACAGTTTGATTCATCGTAATTTGTTATACAGTCACGAAATCCATCACACTGTTTGTACATGCCTATGCACTGAAAATAATTTAAAGTGTGATGTGAAGCACAAAACAAAACAAAGTTCTTGCAGAGTTTTACGATTGAAAACTGGTTTATTCTTAAATGAGAGTTTTTTTTATGGAACTATCCTAACTGGTATTCTTGTTTATCCTGTACTCGTAATTTAGCCTTCTCTCTCAATGCAAATAGCAACTGAACATACGGAAAAACAACTCTGAATAAGTCCAAATGAAAAGGTTCATTTTTGCAAGCATGATAAACAAACTTCCCACACTAATTCAATTCAATTCATATATCATTGAAATATTTGGGGAACACTGCTGAAAATTACAAAAACAAAGTAAGACAATTTCATAGTTCCAAACGCAGTACACATCAACCATAAAACTTAATGGAATGTTCTTGGAGTTTGTACGCAAAATTTCCATAAAATGTCATCACTATTGATTAAAATGCTTTCGTATTCATCTCCACAGAAGTACGAAAGCAAACCAAGACCAGAGAAACAAAAAACATGCTCTGTTTATGGAGCTAACATTGGAACTGTAAAACAAAACATTGGGTAGGCATTAAAACATTATCTCTTTAGATAAGGCAAAGATACTACATTCCACAAATTCACCACAAAGGCAATACAAACCTTAAACAAATTGAATAAGCCTCAGTACCGAAAGTTTAGGATGCATTATCAAGACATATCGCCAATAAATGGCAATCAAAGAAAAGCATTGTATGTCTTTACAATAAAACAACTTTACTTCACAGGTCAACACAACCAGTCATAGGAGCTGAACATGACAGGACACAGTTTTACTGCGTAAGTTTGAAAGGAAGTCAAGGGTAGAAAGACTGCTTGGTTCTCCATCGGCATTTTAGTATTATGTCATGGGCTACTTAATTCTTGAAATGTATGACACATGGGATTTAGGACAGAATCTATTAGAACACTAATTTCTAAGGATCTCTTTCATTAGCAGCAAAACATCAAGCCTCGTTTGTCAAAAGCACTGCTAAGCACAAACATCCATCCTCATCATTGCTATAACACAGAAATAAAAAACAGGGAAAGAATCCAAATGTGTCACACCTGCCCATCTCCACAATACATCATGTTTTCCTGGCATGCACGATGCTCACAAAAATCCTCGTCCCTTTCATCTGAACAATCCTTACGAAAATCGCAAACCAGACTGTAGGGAACGAATTCTCCAGACATGTCACAGTAAAAGTAAGGTTGTGGCAGTCCCTGAGACATGGTGCAAGTAGCCTTGTACCATATATCAGTGTTCTCTAGATCATTGCACAGACTTTCCCCATCACAGGCCAGAAGTTGATGGGTCAGGTGCTGTTTGGGACAGATTTCTAAATGACGACCAGAAGATGTTGAATTCTCCAGTGAAGGAAGGTTGACAGGGTTTTTTAAATGATGCAAACTTGACGAAGAGGAGTGCATTTCACAAATGAAGCCATGTTCAGGATGGATACACCGTCCTGAACAAAACCAACGATAATGCGAAAGCCAGGTAGCGCATTCAAGCTGTGGCCTTATTTCCTCAATTCTATTTTTCGTCAGAAAGAAAACAACAGCACCGCTGTCCCAGAGTAGAGTCTTTGTGTACCTGAAAGGTTTGTGATGGTACTAAGGTAGGAGGGTAAACAAGTGAACACAAAGAATGAAAACACAGGGCTTGGTGTGCAACTCTATCTCATGTGATATTTACACAAGTATTACATTGTTTGTGATTCAAGGGTCATATTCAAAACACGTTCCCTTTAATTGACAATGCATTATACTACATTAGGAATAAACGTAAACTAAATGAACATTATAAAAAATGTAGTGACGTCATAAATAATTTACCACTGACATCACAGCGTCTTAAAACATAGCCCGTTAATAAAAACAGAATATTGAAGAAGTGCATCTATCTGTTTATTATGGAGTACATCTAATGGCTACGTCTGGGGAGATAAGGATTTGGACAACATTTTACATTAAATGTGGAGCATAGGAAAATCAGAATGACGATGCAAATGACACAAAAACGATAGTCTATACTAACCTAAACTTTTTTTCTTGAAATAAAACACTTCAATGTGTATGCTCAAATTCATGAAAGCATTTTGACGTACTAGATTTAAAACACCAAAATATATCAATGACATTTTAAAACTCGGGAAAATGGTCGAAAAGTACAAACACTTTAGACTATGATGCTAAATCAGGATGCATGCACTTTTCGCCCTATGTTGGTGTTGTTTTAAAGACACGATAGACTTTAATTTTAATCTATATATTCAACCTCCTATGTTGACCTGTAACCTCAATCATTGCTCTGAAAGATTTCCTTGGAATGTTTTGGAATATAACAATATGAATGGATCAAAGTGAAGGAATTATGTATACACGCTTGATTGATATTGAAGACAAACAAAAAACATATCCCTCCCTCTCTGTCCTCACCCTTCTTAACCTCCCAAACCAGGAATGAATTGTCGATTACTATGTTGAAATTGTAAATATGCAAAATCATTATTTTGAACATCATATAAAGCTATTAGAATTCTATAAAAGTAATTATTTGAATTTCTTTGACATTTTAAAAATGAAAACCTTTGACAATTTGAAAATGAATTACGCTGACATTTTGAAAACCATTGTTTAAAAAGAACACAAAAAGCTATTAAACAAACTGAACTAAGTAAATCTGGCTGCATGCGGCATTACATTGGGTTCACCGATTCTTTCCATACACCAAAAGAAGCCATCGTCAAACCAACCCACAGCTTACGGTCATTGGTGTTATACTTCATGATTGTCAGGAAGGCGTTCAATTTATGCGGAGTCTCTAAACTGGCAAGAGAACCTCCCCTTTTCTGGCACCGCCGCTGAGCATCCTGTCTGGAAATATGTGAGTCCTCTTGACTGCTGATGATGTAGCATCTGCCCCCAACATCCACCTGTGAAGTAAACATAGGCATTTATAACAGCGTCAATAAAATATCAAAAGGGTGGACAGTGTGTTTACATGTGACTACCAGATCATGCGGTCTAATTTGAATTTCAATAACAGATGGGTCAATTAAAAATAACCCAATACAGAATAAAACACGTCGCACTATATTATCGTTAGTATATTTCCATTATTACGACTCGTCTTATAAACAGTATTAGTACCTCGTTGATTTCAACTTATTTGCTACTCTGTGACAGCTTTGTGAACAGGTGACCATCTCACTGCCACTCTCTATGTGGGACTACCTTTCAAATGCCAGTTATGAAAATCCTCTTGATTGTGAGACTGACTGTGTACCCTGAGCACGGCTTCTCTGCTGTAGACAAATTTCAGCCCAGTCCTCTGGATATCAGCAGTTTGAAAAATCGTATCAGTCATAAGTGACTAACTGGCGTGTGCGGGAAGCATTGTGATGCTGTCACACGCCTATTGATTACACCCCTTTGCATTCGCTTAAGAGCGATAGAAAGAACACATTCAAAGAACAATAACTCTTTAAAAACCCTCAAGGCCAATGCACAGAAGAATTACTCTTAAAGCCACCTTACACTATCCAACCAAGTCGGATGGAAATGGTTGTGACCTTTCCAGTTTTTCTTTCTTCGGACAGAATGAGTAGAAATCACAAATGAAAATGTTGGTCGGATGAAACCCTTCCAACCAGGATTGCAACAGTGAGGCTAGGAGAGTGGATATAGTGAAATGAATAAAGAGAGTTCCTTCCCTTTATTCATTTCACCTTCCAACCAGGTCGGAAGGAATGGTCAACCCTAGCTCGCTGATTTGACCGCCAGGTGGCAACTAACTCAATAGGGACTTATCTCGTGATATCCTTAGTTGGGGGTAGAAAGAGAGAGAGAGAGAGAGAGAGAGAGAGAGAGAGAGAGAGAGAGAGAGAGAGAGAGAGAGAGAGAGAGAGAGAGAGAGAGAGAGAGAGAGAGAGAGGGTGGGACTCCTCTCCCTCTCTTTTATTTTCTATATCCCCAACTAGGGATATCACGAGATAAGCCCCTATTGATTTGGCGGTCAAATCGGCGAGATAAGCTGCTCATTGGCGACTGCACCATTTACTGCTAACCCACTCAGCAGTTATGGGAAAACAGCCAATGCTTGCTGATAGTGAAGACGGCACATGGTCACAAATAGTTGAATAGAGTTCACAACTCACTTTTCTTCCAACTAAAAATGTTGAATAGTGTGAGGC
>JAGGCT020000221.1:5000-22887 GCA_017654935.2 Phymorhynchus buccinoides
GTTTGGGGCAGCCATATAACAAAGAATTGCAATAGTCGGCAAGATAGGACAAGAGAGAAATAAGAGTCTGTGTCGCTGAAGGTAAGGAGATGGTGGATGGAACTGATCTTTTCGTAACTCTAAGTGTGCAGCTTTGCAGAGGCTGTTAACGTGGGCTTTCCTGAAGGTGGGAATGACAGATACATTTATTCAAATAGGGCCAGGACCCTTAGGAAGAGAAAACATAGATCAGGCAGATAACAAAACTTGAATAATCTCATTATCAACAATCAATAGGGGAAGCGGGGTAAAAAGCGCATGGCGGGTAAGAAGCCCACCCCAATTATCTCAGGAAATAAGAAAATGTCCAGTCAATTTGCCCATGAGACGAATGCTAGACCTTAACGCTCGTCTCATTGGCAAAATGAGACTGAAATTTGCTTCATTTCTTGAGATAATTGGGGTGGGCTTCTTACCCGCCCTTGCGCTTTTTACCCCGTCTTCCCCTATGTTGATTATTAACCGACTTCTCAGTGAATTTATTGCCTGCGTTCGTCTTCTGACATACACTATTCTAACAAGTAGTAAAAAGAAAACAAACGCCCCTAACATTGGGGTGGGAAATCTACTATTTTACACAGTTTTCTTATCGTTGTCGAGCTCTACGGCTAGTACCCACGTGTCGTCATATCCGGCCACAAGGAGCGTGCCATATTATGGGAGACCGCCATCTTAGTCAGTAACTTTGTTTGAAAAATGCCAGATCGATGCTGTTTACACACAAATCTGACTAAGATGGCGACACTTCCGTTGGAAGGGTCGAGATGCGCACGCAGGGGGGGGAGGGGGGGGGCCATTGTCAGAGACTATAACTATTGGTCATTTTGTTTGATTCTGCAATATCACTAGGAATAGATCGGAAATAATTAAGGGGCGTAATTTCATGGTTGTGTGGGAGTGATCTTGCTCAATTCAATCGGTCAAACAGGGGAAGTTACTCTACCTTCAGGTAGATCCCCAGCTCTCGCCTCGTGCGTTTGAGCAGACATACAGCACTTAGAACACCAAGAAGAAGCACACCGTGAGTCATTCTAAACTTGATGTCATTTATATTTTAACGTCACATTTTGCGAGTTATATTAGTTTATTGGCACTGGCCACACCTCATTTTTTCTATTAAAATTTTTTTTTCAAGTCGCTGACTCGCATCCTGCGGTTTCAAGCTTCGACGCCATGGTTGCTATGGTTTTGACCGAGTAAGTCGAAGTAATCAACTCTAATTTTCACGAAGTGCTGTCCCCTAGTGTTTTTGTTTCGAAAATCGTCTATTGACTTTGTACTTTTATTTCTTTCAAATACCTTATCCTTATCACCATCAAAGGCAACAGAGGAAAAGAGCAAACACTGCAAACAGCAAGAAAACTGACAAACAAAACAAAAAGGGGGGGAAACTATGTAACATAATGTAAGCGCGTTTACCCTGGCAAAATTGTACTGGCAAATTTCCAATTCTATAAAAGAAGTAAGCAAAATGTGGGGTAAAAAGCGCATGGCGGGTAAGAAGCCCACCCCAATTTATCTCTCCCCTCTCATGAAATAAAGAAAAAGAATAATCTTCAATTTCAGAGGGTCAAATTTGGGCCCATGGGTGTAGACACACGAACACTGCTAGACCATTAAACGAACGCGCCTTCGCTCCCAATCACTCATATTCATAGGGCAATAAATGCATACTGAAATTTGCTTCATTTCATGATATTAATTGGGGTGGGCTTCTTACCCGCACATGCGCTTTTACCCCGTCGTCCCCTAAGGGTAGGCCTAATGTTTACGCGTGTCACAGAGGAGTTCGCAATATTGCAGATTTTTTTTTTTTTCTACCCAGTTAAGTTTAATGGCATTTTTTGGCTAAAGATTGGCTGGCGGCGAAAGGGTTAAGGCAGGGCCACGCAAAATAAAACGCAATTCACCTTCAGTGCATTCTTTACACAATGGACACCTAAGTTTCAGCATAGTAGGTGAAGACGGGGTAAAAAGGAGAGCCAAGCGCATACTGGGCGGCTAAGAAAATTTCAAGTCAAATTTGCCCATGAGACGAATTGCTAGACATTAACGCTCGTCTCATGTGCAAAATGAGACTGAAATTTGCTTCATTTCATGAGATAATTGGGGTGGGCTTCTTACCCGCCCTTGCGATTTTTACCCCGTCTTCCCCTAGACACTTCTGTAGGACTTTTTGCAGCCCTTAACAAACAACATACTTGTGGCTGTGCCATAGCCGATGAGGTTTATCCGAGCGTGGTTACCGCTCACCTATCTATATTGTTAAAATCTCGGGACTTTATTTGTGTTTTGCACTGCCTCCGGGCATTTGCAGCCAGTATTGTTCCCACCATCCTTTGTATTTTACAAAAATGTCCCATATGTGTCTATGACCAGAGGACGTAAAACATCATTTTCATTCATTCATTAAAGACACTTCTGTAAACGATAGGGGTAGACGGGGTAAAAAGCGCATGGGAGGGTAAGAAGCCCACCCCAATTATCTCAAGATATTAAGAAAAATTCAGTCAAATTTGCCCATGAGACGAGCGTTAATGTCTAGCAGTCGTCTCATGGGCAAATTGGACTGAAAATTTCTTTATTTCATGAAGAAAATTGGGGTGGGATTCTTACCCACCCATGCGCTTTTTTATTACCCCGTTCTTCCCCTAGTAATGCACAGCTAATTCTGAAATACCCAACCAAAACTTCAGGATTGTACGTACTGAGTAAGATATATAGGGTAAGACGGGGTAAAAAGCCAGTGGGCGGGTAAGAAGCCCATGCCAAAAATCTCATGAAATAAAGAAAAATTAAGACAAATTTTGACATGCTAGACGAATAAACTAACATAGTCTCATGGGCAAAATGTTTTAACATTCGTCCCGTCTCGTGAGGCAAAATGTGACCCGGCCAATTTGCTTCATTTTCATGAGATATTTGGGATGGGCTTACTTACCCGCCCATGGGCTTTTTACCCCTTCTTCACCTATCCTTTTTTATCCATTATATTACATAATTCGCACCTCTCCTGTCTCTCCTCTCCTCCTCTCATCCTCTCCACCGCGGTCTCTCTCTCCCTCGGGTCTCTCTCTCCTCCTCCCCCCCCCCCCCCCCGTCTCGTTTATTCGGTTACATTTGCTCTTTTTTTTTCCCCCTTTTATTATGTTAGAGCGACCTGATGAAAAGAAGTGATCCTCATTATCAAACATTGCAAGTTTCAATATTCTCTCTCTCTCTCTCTCAATCGTCGTCAACGGCCTCTCTCTCTTCGGGGTCTTTCTCGCGACTCCTCTCCCTACTTCTCCCCTCTCTCGACTCGTCCATCTCCTCCATCTCTTCCAGGTCCCCTCCTTTACTCTCTCCGTCTCTCTCTCTCTCTCCCGCTCTTTTATTTTTCGGACATTTTGTTCTTTTTTTCCTTTTTTTAGAGGACCTTATTTGAAAAGACGGAAGTTATATCTCATCATTAAACTTGCCAAGTTTCAAGATTCTCCTCTCTCACTCTCTCTCTGATACATCCTCTACTCCTCCCTCCCTTCAGCTCTCCTCTCTCTCATCTTTCCGCCTCGAGTCGCATCCGTCTTCTCTCTCTCTCTCCTTCTCTTTATAAACACAAAGCTTTAAAAAGTTAGACTTGTCAATGTTTGAGTGAAACGGCAGAATGCACGAGGATGATTACTTGAAGTTCATGCTTGTATTGTAAATGGTTATAGGGCCAGGTGGACTAACAATTAACCAAATTTTTACTCTCTCTCTCTCTCTCAAGATATCTCTCTCTCTCTCTCTCGCTCCCTCTCTCCTTCTCTCTCTCATCAGTCTCTCCTCTCCTCTCTCTCTCTCTCTCTCTACTATCTATCTGTCTATCTATCTAGCTAGCTAGCTAGCTATCTATCTCGTACTCACAGAACAGTCTCAAGAAGCCGCCACATCCACCAAGCTAAACGTGCAAACAAACGCCCGACTCAGAGAATGTGCAAAAATGCTCTGGTCCAGTTTTTACTAGTTTGCGGCTTTCAAGAACTTCCCCTACTTTCGATTTTTAAAAAAAAGGAACTAGGATAGATAGTCATATACACATAGCCCCAATGAAAGCCTGATGTTTCAAAAGAAAGTGGGAGAGAGAGAGAGTCGAAGAGAGAGATGAGAAGAGAGAGAGAGCGAGAGAGAGAGAGATGAGAAAGAGATAGAGAGAGATAGCCAGAGACAGAGAAACATAGACAGAGAGAGGGGACCCGATCATGAGGATGTAGGGGGAGATAGGATATAAAGGGGGGAGGAGAGAGACAGACACAGCGTACAAGAGAGAGACGAGAGTAGAGAGAGGAGAGAGAGAGAAGGGATGGAGAGAGAGATAGAGAGAGAGCGAGAGAGAGGCATTTGAATTTAAATAAAATACTTTAAGGTCACTGCCACTTATATGTTATGCAAATTTGAAATTTGCGGAACAATATTTTCTAACCAATCAAGGCATTGCACAAACATACCACCGCAGACGCAGAAGCAGGACACCCACACACACACACACCACACACACCACACACACACACACAGAGGGAGGGAACACAACAGAGAAGAGAGGAAGAGGGATAGAGAGAAGAGAGTTAGAGAGAGAGAGAGAGAGAGAGAGAGAGGAGAGGAGAGAGAGAGGAGAACACTGAACACTGAACAGACAGACACAGACACGTTACACACAAACACAGAGAGAGAGAGGAGGGGGGGGGGAGAGGGGGGGGGGGGGCAAACAGAGAGAGGAGGAGAGAGAGAGGAGAGAGAGAAGAGAGACGAGAGAAGAGAGAGAGAGGAGACACATGCCACGCAACAGGAATCGCCACCCCCCCGCCGCCCCGCCAAACAGCACGCACGCACACACACACACACACTTCGCACGCACACGGCACACACACAACACACAAACACACACACCACACACACACACACCACAACTGTGTGTTGAACAGCTTACATGAACAAGGCCTGGGTAAATATTCGCAAGGTACCTCCTATCATTTTAACTGAAAAACAAAGTCAGAAAACACCCAAAGCATTTGAAGAGACAAAAATTCAATAATAAAAATAAAACTCAACACGGGTTGCGGGTTAGTATATAGATATATCAGTTGAGCAGGAAACATGTTACGTCATCAATTAGTGACAGGTGCGGCATAAAGTCCTCCTGTATCTGGACAGACAAATGACGTCAAGGTGACCGTATGAATGACGTTTTCGTATATGGTCCGTTCCAATGGTACTGTGGGAGAGACTGGTCCTCTATAGTATACTGCCCCCAAAAATTTGATTCTTTTATTATAGACTTCACTGAGAAACTCTTATAAAATGGAGGGGAGAGAGAGAGAGAGAGAGCGAGAGAGGAGAAGAGAGGGGGGCAGGGAGAGAGAGAATATCATGTCTAGAAAAGGGGGGTGTGGGTGTGGTGTGGGTGTAGGGGTCTATGTCTAATAGTGTGTGTGAGAGGAGTGTGAGAGAGCGAGTGTGAGAGAGTGTGTGAGTGTGAGAGGTGTTGAGAAGAGAGAGAAGAGACGAGAGAGAGAGAGAGAGAAGAGAGAGAGAGAGGAGAGAGAGAGAGAGGAGAGAGAGAGAGAGAGAACTTCTAACGAGAAATTCGAACTCGAAAATTTTTAAAAAAAGAGAATAACAGAGTAAGCAAGAAATAACAAGCTTCTTTTCCATCAGGAGGATCAGGAAGGTCCTCGTAAAATCATTGACATATGAGGGTGAATAAATGCATAAATAAATACAATTACAAACAAAAGCAAATGGTTCAAAAGTAAACAATGTAACAATCAAATATAACAAATCCAAAGAACAAGGACAACATGAAATATAGATCACATGCTCACAATTCCCTTCACACACATTAAAATAATAGTTAGACAGTAATCAATTGACATTTAGCAATCATAGTGTAGCGGGTACCCTAGCCGATGAGGTTAGCCGCAGGCCGTGGGGCACCGCTACGGCGATCTGTATTCTGAAAATCGGGACTTACGGTTTCGACTGCCTCCGGGCATTGCCTCCAGTTGTTCCCACCATATTTGTATTTAAAAGGTCCCATAATGTGTCTGATTCAGACCAATAGGACGTAAAACTCCATTTCGTCGACAATTTACAATATCAGATCATAGGAGCATAAGCTACAGACTGCGCATTCACTAGAATATAAACAGCACGTAGATAAGTTTATACAAGGGTTGAGAAATGAACTGTTATAAACCTTTCAAATAAATATTTAGTAAAGCACTTTGAACAGGACAGCAATGGAAGTTCAGTTACGTCGCGTATCGTGGCTTTCGCCATGTATGACGGGGTCTGAACAAACCAACAGGATATAAACAAAAATTTATGTTCCGGAATCACTGTTTCTTAGCCAAAAGCAGCGAAGCGATCAGAATTGACATGATGGACAGCAATGAATGTGCTTTTAGTTTTTAGCACTCAGGGGGGTGGGGGGAGAGAGAGAGAGAGAGAGAGAGAGAGAGAGCAGAGAGAGAGAAGAGAGCGAGGAGAGAGAGATGAGAGAGAGAGAGAGAGAGAGAGAGAGAGAGATGAGAGAGGAGTGAATGGGGAGGGGGGAGGAGAAAGACGGAGAGACAGGTCGAGGCAACGAATAGAGACGAAAAAAAAGAGAGAGATTTAGCAAGCATTAAAAAAAACTCACACAAGCTGTCATGCGTGTGTGGCGTTTTACTGTTATTCCTCAAAGTTTCTATAACTCAGCAGTTCATGACAGAAAATAGAAATGATCGAACCTCAAGAGAGACATTAACATGTCGTGTACTTTGCTCCTTACAAAAAGGTGTGTGACCCTAGCAGTGCATCCTAGGTTAGGTTAGGTTAGGTACATTTATTCGTCACAGATGGTCTCTGTTAAATTCGGGTTGCTCACACCTGCGAGAGCGCGTCTGCTTTTCTTTTTTTGGCAGCGAGTTTTGTTGTGACTAAGAGGAAGGGAGGGAGGAGGGGGTCAATTTGACAAAAGACACTTCGTTGCACTGGTTTACGTGTGCTAGGAGTGCATGAGCACACGGGACATCGGGTTATCGTCTAAACCGAAACGTCTCCACGTCACCACAGACCGCAAGGCCTAGTGCAAAGTGAGAGGAAAAATCCCGTACCCAGGTTCGAACTCGGGTTTAGTTGACACGATGCGAACGCGCTACCACCTGTGCCACTCTACACTGTCTAAATAATCGTGTGCTGGATCAGTGAATAACAAAAAAGACCCTTCATGATAGACATCAACATCAGTTAAGTCTCAGGGGACTGAAACGATAGATAACCTTTATATGACACTGTCTGATGACTGTCACTTATATGTCGTTTTATGTGCCACGTTAAGATTGGAAAAAAGCAGCTCCAAAATGCTCTTTTTGTTCTAAATTACTGAGCCAAGGTGGATGCTATAATTATTGTGTGGTCGGTTCTCAGAAGACCATCTGTGTTGTCCGGCTCCCATAGAGTTTCTTTTCGCTGTATTACTGTCGACTGCAAACTCAGTCAAAATGAAAATAAACAGCAGATAAAAAAACATCATTCAAAGGCGCGATAGGAAACTATAATTTATTCCATTTAAACAAACGTTAGATATTATTTTCATCACAGCTCATCAGAAATATATGTAGCTTACGCATGATAGTTAGACATATGCACACGTTACCTCTAGTACAAACAATGAATTAAAAAAGTTCAAAGAAAAAACAAAATAAAAATAACCAGCAACAAATTGGTAAAGGTTTGTACGAAACATGTCATAATATGAATACAGACTTACGCATTTCTGGGTTTACATCACTAAAAGGTGGAAGATAAGGGGAGATTGTAGATAAAAGTCTTGCAAATAATTAAGAATGTTGATGTAAATAGTTTACAGTAGAACCATCCTTATAAGACCTTAAAATACCAAAATGAGGTTATAAGGAAGGGGTCTATAAGGAGGATTTTAAAGTTACAAAGAAGGGCAATGTTAGGCCTTTGGCTAAGAAGTGATCAAGGAACATACATTTTGTTTATACCCTGGTGGTCGTTCAGCAAGTCGTACATGGGAAGCGAGTCCCCCGCCCCCCCCCGACGTTAAACTGAATCTATTCGCAATGTTAAGAGAAGTAGGTCTTATATGGGGACGGGAGGTCTTATAATGGGAAGTCTTATAAGGGAGTTCCACTGTGTTAACAAAAATGAACACAGATGAACGAACAATTTATAATTAATGATGTAAAAATATTATGCCAACTTATAATCAACAACTGAAAGCATTCGTTGTCTAACGTGCTGTTGCTCTTTGGAATGATAATACCTACTAACATCAAATTTGCCACCAAATTTAAACCTGTTCAAAAATCTTATTGAGAAAGATCACACAAAATTATTATAAAATTTTTGTGTGCTTGAGCGATCTTTTTCAATATTCCAAATTGGGTAGTTCACTATGACAGGAAAAGTGTCAAACCACACAAAAAAAATGATGAAAAGTCAAATAAAGTCAGACGTGGCGTAAGGGCCGCGAGGCCATAACTAGCCAATACTACCAATACTATTAAACAAAAAAGAACACCCACACGGGGTTACGCATACTAGCTTATTTTACCGACTGTAGTTAAGCAAGCAAAGACACAGATATCAAAACATTCACATAAAAAGTCCAGAACACACACACACACACACACACAACACACACACACACACTGAATAAGTTAAATTATTTTTTTTTAACCAATGTTTGTCTTATTGTATTTCAGACTGTATTTGTCCGAAAGCGTTGCAACTTCCGTAAAATGAAAACCGGTGTTATGAAAATAGTACCTGTCATTAAATAGTACCTCTCGCATGGAGAAATGTACCCATCTAACCTTAACTATCCCTAACCCTAACCCTAACCCTTATCCCTACCACGGAAAGAACAAAAAAATAGAGCAGGATGTGTAAAATCTACATATTTGACGATAAATTCGATGTACAACAAGTCCAATAAAATCCATAATCAGTAAAATTCACAATGGCTGAGGGCTGAACAACCAAACGATTCTGATTGCTACGCAGGATTACTTCTAATGCGCATGCGCAGAGTGTAAATATTTATAGGGGCCACTAGGTGACAGTTGATGACACCGGAAGCACATGAACGAAGCTTCACGAAGTGTTTGTCAAACGCCACTTGAAACAGAAAATTATAAGAGGAAACTACACATTGTGGGGAGGTATGTGTTATTTTGTGTGAGTAAAAAATGATAGATGCTAGGGACAATAGATTTAAAAGTATTTGTTACTGACAGCAAGAAAAACACGCAGCTCCGCAAATTCATCCAATAAGTCTGCAGCTATCTAATTGATCTTGATCGTAGTCGAAAGGCGCCACAGTGTAGGGGTGGTTATAAAATTTTAAAAAAATGTGTACTTTTGCAAATCCTAATGAAATTTATGTCATTGGAAAGAGCCCACAAGACTTTAAATGATACCCAAATTATCAAAACGGTCGAAAAATTGAGAAAGTTACGACGTTTTAAAATGTTAGCTTTTTTTTTTTCTCATGAGTATATAAGAAAAAGTTGATTTAAAGAATTACCGGCCCTTACCGTATCAAGGTGGGATGGAATAAAACAGCCATAACTTTTCTTTTTTACCAATAACAAACATTGCGTTACCAAAATAAAGCTTATTCAAAGGGAAACATCAATCCCAAATATTAGAAGATTAGTAGGCCTAAGCTTTTGTGCGACTCACAAGATCGGCAACATCAACATGCGCGTGACAGAAACATGTCCGACAGTCTTCGAACGAACACCTCCCGAATTGTGGAGACTTGAGCAGCATGAGATTATTCAGATGCACCATTGGTGTATGTACTTGTAGAAAAAAGAAATTAAATGTAACTAAGCATTTGTTTAAAGAATATATAATGACGTTCAGAAATGATAAACGAATAATTGGACCCAAATATGGGATTCGCTGTTCTCTCGCGATCGGCCTTCTTAGCGTAAAAAAAGATCGTCCCGAATGACAGAGTAGTGTCGACTTCCGAAAGAAGAAACTCGGATGGTCAGCGTAAAGAATAAACCACAATAAAAACAAGCAAAGGAAAGGAGTGACCGTTTGGAACATAAGACAAATCGCGGGTTCGATTTCCAACCCAGAAAATCGCTGCGGCTTGACCTAATTCCGTCGTTCCTACACAGGTGCTATGGAGAAGCGGTACTCAGGTTCACTTGTAACGTACTGCGACTGAAGTTTAATCATCATGAATCTAGCGAGGCTTTGCAGGGTGAACCAAGCCTGCTGCTTCACGGCATACACGTCTACGGGATCGTAGGAACTTCAACAGCTGGCTTGCAAATTTACTCAGTCGTTTCAGTGATCGAAATCAGACGTGGTGGTAGATGTCGCTCAGTCTGGCTACATGAAGTGAAGTCTGAGTGCCCCCCAGGGGAAAGTCTACGACCTTGCCTCTTTCGGACTGCATAACGGACCTCCCCTTCCAGAATCTCTTCTCCCTCCCGCGCTGTTTGCGCCTTCTCTCTGTCGCTTCATCGTCGCAAGACAGGGATCCCCATTCTGTGTGTCAATATGGCGTGACAGACGGGGTTTTGAGACGCACTATTAAACTGGGGAGCGCTTGTACGCGGCGCACAAGTTCAGACCGACCACCCAGCGAAAAAAGACAGAGAGAGAGTGAGAATTCAAGTGTGGTGGGGCTATGGAGTTCAACAAAAGTCGTCGGAATTGCTTGAAATTTTATAATGTTGTTTAATCCTCAGTGCCTGCAAAAGAGGGCAAAGATAAAGTTCTTGATTCTTGTAATGGATGTGTGGAGTTGGCTGGTGGGACTGTGTTGGTAACATTGGTGTGGAAATGGCAGCATGTAATGCTTCATACTGCCTGTGCATACAAAACACTACATTTTTTGACAGGTACCACACGTGATGGTTATTTTGTTTTGATTTGCACCCTCTATAAGTCACCATGGGGTGAAGAGACCCTCTATAGCGCTTCCTGGGGGTGAAAATACCCTCTATGGTCAACAAAATGGGGAGCTGAATGATGACCCGGGGCAAACTCCAAAAAGATTCAGGAAGCTGGATTACTGGGGAAAGGAATGGGACATGGCATTCCACCCCACCAAATGCAGGTCAACTGCCTTGAGCGTGCAAGAAGCCATCGAACCCACTGCCACGGCACCAGACTACAGTCTGCACGGCCACACCCTCGATAGAGGGTCCTTGAAGTACCTTGGGGTCACCCTCGCAAACCGACCTCTCCCCAGGGAGCCCACATCGCAAGCTACCTGCGCCAAAGTAATACAGGGCTTTCGGCTTCTGAGGAGGAACTCAGTGTGCGCTCATCTGTACCAAGGAGTTGCATGAAAGCATTCTGGGAGGGGACCATATTGGGACCTTGCACTTCGGACCCCTTGAGAAGTGCAGCGCAGTGCACAGATATGTCTAGGGTCGACGAAGTACTGCTCTTGTGATCGGTTAGGGAAGGTGGTGTTGGTGAAGGGCATGCTCTTGTGTTAGTGGGGCATTGGTGTTAGTGAAGGGCTGTCTTTTGGTAGAAGGCAGGATGCTGTGAAGGGCTGCTCTTGTGTTAGGGGGCTGGTGAAGGGCTGCTTTGTGTCGGTAGGGCAGGATGGTTGGAGGGGCTGCTCTTGCGTGGTAGGGCAGGGGGTGTTGAAGGGCTGACTCTTGTGTTGGTAGGGAGGGTGTTGGTGAAGAGTGCTCTTGTGTTTGTTGGGCGGTGAAGGCCTGCTCTGTGTTAGTAGGGCAGGTGAAAGGGCTGCTGTTGTGTTAGTAAGGACAGGGGGGATGGCGAAGGGATGCTCTTGTGTTGGTAGGGACAGGGGGTGGTGAAGGGCTGCTTTGGTAGTAGGCAGGTGGGATGGTGAGGGATGTCTTGTGTTGTTAGGACAGGTGGGGTGGTGAATGGCTGCTTTGTATGTAGTAGGATAGGTGGTGTGAAGGGCTGCTCTTGTGTTTGTGGGGCTGGTGAAGGCTGCTCTTGGTTCGTAGGGCAGGGGGGGGCTGGTTGTGAAAGGCTGCTCTTGTGTGGGTAGGGCAGGTGGGGTGGTGTAAGGGCTGCTCTTTTGTGGTAGGACGGTGGGGTGGTGAAGGGCGCTTTTGTGTTAGGAGGATAGGGTGGGAATGGATGCTATTGTGTAGTAGGATGGGTGGTGAAGGGCTGCTCTTGTGTAGTAGGATGAGGGGTGGTGAAGGGCGCTCTGTGTTGTTGGGGCTGGTGAAAAGGCTGCTCTGGTGTGGTAGGGGCAGGGGGGTTGGTGAAGGGGGACTGCGCGGGTGTTAGTAGGGAATGTGGGGCTGATGAAGGTACAATTGTGTGGTATAGGCAGGTGGGGCTAGTTCGTCTCCAGCACCCATTGCACTGTGGGTTATTTATTCAATCAACACGTGTGAAACACAAGTCAATAAACCACACGGCAGCGATGGAGCACAACAGCCACATGACGCACGTACACGCCATAAAAACCAATAAAAGACAAAAAATAAAAAAAAAAAAAAAAACAAAGACACTCCAGATACCGAGTATGATCATTTTCAATACCCTTTTTCAAGAACTCTGCGAATTCCTCTGACTTTCTGGGCTAGCAAAATCTACCGTGAATTTTTTTCCTACCCTTTTCCCCAACCTCGGCAAATTTTCATCTGAATTTTTTTACGTCAGTTCCTGCGAATTTTCCCACAGTAAAATTTACCCTGGGCGCGATTCCTACCCTTTACCACCGCAGAAGAAGACCTGGAATCTGGTTATGCATCAGAAGTGTTCCTACCTTTTATATAGGCACTTTCATGTGTTATTAGGAAAGTGACATATGTGGTCATTGTGCATGTTGTGTGTTCACTTTGGCCAAGAATTATTGTATTTTTCGTATTTCTCATGCATGCTTATGCGATTGTGATGTAATAAAATTGTTGTGTTTTTTCTCATGCAGAGAATTGGAAGATAAGCTATGGAGACCCCAAACCCCTAAAGATGCAACCAGCCTGCCCTCAGCCACAGACTATGATCTAGCATCTGTGGAGGTGTAGAGAGACTAGAGGATAGACAGAACAGACAGAAAAAGGAGACAAACCAAAGACAGTGAGAGACAGAGGTACTAAGCAACCAGCCCTGTCACCAACTCACAGACCATGATCTCATACTCATCTGGGGATGTGAGAAAGTTAAGAGGACAGACCATGCACTACGACAGACAGAGAGATATACAAGACAGAGAGAGAGACCTAAGCAACCAGCCTGCCACCAAATCACAGACCATGATCTACACTTTGGAGGTGAGAGATGGAGAGAGAGACAGAGAGAGAGGGTAGTACACAAAGAACGCATGTGTTTTTGGTACTCTGTTGTGACAAGGATAATCTCAAGGCTTAAGCTTGCCACACAGAACCAAGCATGCGTGTCCCCGACCTAGGACAGAGCTTACCCAATGACTACTGACCATTCGAACCGAGAATCGATCCCAGCCCTGACAAGGGATTAACCTCCGAACGTCGACACAACAATTTTTCATTAAAAAATCACCCAGATACAGGTAACCACATTTCCATTTTTCTGAAAGATGCCACTATTGATAGCAATGATGATATTTTCATTCGAAAGCTTACACAATGTCCACACAACAAACTGAATTATAAGAAAAAATCCGTAAGCGCTCCGAGCATCGCGCCGAGTTCAATACTGCACCGGTCACGTGGAAAGAATACAAAAAATTTGGGTCACTTCGAAAAATCCGTTCAGAAAGACTATGGGTGCTTTCCTTGCTGTAAGCCAAAACGGATTTCAGTGAGTGTCAGGAACAGGAAGAAACTAACCTAGTAATATTGCAATGTGGGTAGTTGGAAAGTGAAACTACTAGTACCTTGCTTCAGCGGCGCAATCGGCGTCATCAGGCCATCCATGGAATGAAAAAATTGGGGGAGTTCGCTTTCTGCAGGCTTGAGAGGGTTTAATCTATAGCGCGGGGGATTGTAAAATCCCCCAAAAATTTGTTCCGTCCCGATAATCGGCGCGGGGGCGGGCCCGAGTCCCTCCCGACATTTGCAGAACGCCCGCAGTTTTTTACCGTCGATGTGGGATACCTTCGTCGTCTGCTAAACCTTCGTCTGGACCTAACTGAAAAGTATCGATTCAGGAGTGAAGGTGTTCTCGCTTTCTTGGTTCTTGACAAAATGTTAGTGTTTAATCAACCAATCGCGTTCTTCTCGTTCTACCGACTAGGAAGTTGCGAGAGTGTTGGCCGCCATCTTGAATGTTTTTTTTTCAATGAGCGGGCTAGGGACGCCTGGTTGATTTTGGATTTTCGCGGAGGCAAAGTCAACCAAAAAATCCTGTTCAAGCGATTGTGAAGACCTCGAAGAAAAGCCTTCTACCCATCTAAAACATCGAAAGATGACAACAGTAGGCAGTCAAAGGAACATCGGTTTCCTAAATGTCTGGTCGAAAAAGTGGCGGCGTGGCTGACAAAGAAAGTTTAAAGTCTGTGTCTAAGGTGGGGTGGCACTGTTCTTATGCATGTGATTGTGGGGTTGGATAGGGGGAGTGCCCCCCTTTTTTTGATAAATGAGGTGGGACTGCCCCCCTTTTTTCAGAATCCTACTTAATCTCTGCTAGGAGGACTGTGGAAGCGTCGAAGATGATCCTCTGGCAGCAGCAACGCAACGGCGTCCACAGAGCTGCATCCTGTCCTGTCACAGCTGGTGGTCCTTTCCCGCCTGCGAATCGCATGTGCAGACCTGTTTATTCTACTCTTTTTTCGAGTAGTTTTCTACTCACTTTGGACCTATACTACTCTTCAAAATTGGCGATAATGGCTCTTAAAAATTCTTGATTGTTCGACTCATTTCATCAGTGAACTAGTAGTTTGATGGTTTGTTAATGATAGGGGACTACACCATTTCGCAACGCAAAGCTACTCATTTTCGCTGTATATCAGACGTACACAAAGCGTGTGTAGGGGGGTAAACATGTTCTGATGATCGCACGGCAGCGCCTGGCCACGCAGCGCGAGAGCGGCATCACAGAGACTGCAATCTGTCCCTGTCACAGCTGGTGTTTTCCATGTCCCACCTGCTAGTCGCATGTGCGCTTCTGAGTTTGTCATCCTGGGCAGATCCGAGGGAACAACTTGAATGATGTGTGTAAGAGAGAGGTGGGGGGGGGGGGGAGAGGGGTCAACCAAGTGTGTGACTCGGCCTCAGAATCATCTGCAAGATGCGGAGGATGTTCTTAAGAAAAAAGAAAAGAGTCCACAATACAGTTGAATCTCAGGCCGAGTCGGGGCCAAAAATGTCGTTATTGCGGTGGGTTGTTATACTTTTTTCTCTTCGGCATCCGATCGCTCAGCAGTTTCCTGTGAATTTACTGATCTCCAGGATGCGTTCATGCGGCTGGTTTTTCGCATAACTGAGAAAAAGGCCCGCATGTCCGTCTTTGGCTGGAGAAAATCTCTGTAAGAGTTTCCTTTGGGAGAGAAAAGGCTTGGAGAAATGGACCAGTTGGGCTCCAAAGATCACTAGCGAACAAAAGTTAAGGCCCAGAAAAAGACAAGCATCTCCGAAAACTCACGAACTCTAATACAACAACGCCAGCTCAACAAACTGAATTTATTTCTTTTAACATTAATTTCATTCAAAAAATCCATTATCCAGAACGGTTCAGTCAACAAATGCCCCTTATCAACCTTCCCCTCTCTCTTCCTCTTTTGAAAGTCCGCACATTCGAATCATGCACTTATTGACGTTCCCAAGTAATGTGTGTTTTGTTGTGTGTTTTCCATGTCTGTCCCAAGGATATACTCCAGAACCGCTTAACCGAATCGCGTCAAATTTTGTGTGTATGTGTCCACCATGAGAGGAAGGCTCCCGCAAAAAACGTTTTCAGTAATGTGTAATGACTGTTCACAAGTGCATGATTCCTAGTGTGACTTTTCAAGAGGAGGGGGAAGTTTTGAAAGGGGCATTTGCAAAGGAAAAGACAATAGTTCAACGCCAAAGAGAGTGGGCAGACTTGAGGAAGATAACTCCAGAGAGGGGGAACTATTTGTACTGGTTGATTATTATTGACTGGTTTGGTTGATTGATAGGCCTGTTATTGATTGATTGACTGACTCTGACTGGGGGGGATTGACTTTTCCAGACTTCTTCAGAGACGAGATCCAAAGCGAGAGACCCCATCCGATGGTGTGGTTTGACTGACCCTGACCTGATTGATTGCTTACTGATTGATGACTTTCCAGACTGTCTTCAGCAGAACAATCAAAGCGAAACCCCATCCATGCACGGGAGTGTGGGTACCGTATTCATGTACATAAAACGCACCAAAAGAAGTATCCTTTTCTGACCGGAGGAAGTCCGTCTATGTACTGATATGGCACACTTAGACGATAATTATTGACTGCCTGGGGCAGTCAAACCGGTAGGGGCTTTAGCGCGTGATTCATTCTTAGTTGGGCAATATGTGAGAGAGAGAAGGAGATCCCTGGCGTCAAAGGTAGGGCTGCTAGCTCCCTCTCTCTCTCTCATTACCCCCTTAGAATATCACGCGCTAAGCCCCAGCTCTCCTCTCTCTCTCTCACTACGCCAAACTAAGAATATAACTCTCTAAGCCTCCAGTTTTGACTGCCCGCGGCGGTCAAATTAATCGTCCTAAGTTGGCCATTTTGGTGGTTTGTGGTAAGTTATACAAAAACCATTGAACCAACACTGTTTTGTTGAAGCGAAACTGCCGGTCGAGTTGGTTTTTGTTTTGTTTCTGGTCGAGTTTCACTATAGGAGCACTAGAGTTTCGCTATAGGACGGCCGCCGCGCGATAACTGTTTACGCCCAACGGGGTCGAGAACACCAAGATTCTAAAAGGGTAAGATAGACTCCTTAAGGTTTACGGCGATCCGGCTGAATAGAGTTATCGTTAGTGGGTAGTGTACACCATTCATGGCCGGGCTAATCAAAGACCGGACTGGAATTTTGAACGGAGAATTCAATGCCTATCGACGTGTTGTTTAACCTAAATGGTTCACGTTTACAAGGACATAACCAGTGGTTTCTGTCTTCACTACTCCATATAGGGAAAGGGACCGGATGTTAGTCTTTTCTTTTCACACTGTCTTTGAAACCCAAACGTTGGCGAAGGTCAAATAAAACTCTTGGAAGAGAAAAGAGTTGCTATCAAAAGGGAGATAATCATAACTGTCAGTTTGTACAAAGTTTTGATGGTCATCACGTCTATTTTGTGTTACAGAAAAATTGAAATCTGCAATCTATTATCCATCTAACATGATGAAAAAATTAAGACGAACACTCAAAAACTCTTTGCATTGTTTAATCTCGAAAATAATTCCCTTATTTTGATTCATAACTGAGAATATTTGTCTAATGAGGAGCTGTTTACGTGGTCCCTTCCATTTCAAAAGTAAGAAAGTCACTTTTCACATCGAGAAATTTTAAAAAAGGCGAGTAATGTGTATTTCCCATGTGCACCCAAACCGCGTTTCACGCTTAGCTACCACCATAGAGGCCACAAAACGTTTGCCAAGACATCGTCAGAACAAGGCTGTTCTTAGGACCGTTTTGAGTAACGCTACGTAGCATTAATCCTTGTGAACTTGAACCCCGGAACCATCTGTCCAAATATTTTCAATAGGAATGTTTCGGAAATAATCAAGGGGCGTAATTCCATGGTGTGTGGAGGATCTTGCCTATTCAGTCGATCAGAACAGTGAATCTACTCTACCATACAGGTTAATCCACCAGCTCTCGCCTTGTGGCGTTTGAGCAGACATACCGCACTTAGACATCACTGTTCGTCTTCTAAATGAAATGTCGATTTATTATTTTTTTAAACG
>JAGGCT020002219.1:0-25000 GCA_017654935.2 Phymorhynchus buccinoides
AATAATAAACGAGAGACAAATTATAAAAAAGAAAATAAATGATCACCCCTAAATATAATTCACACTGGACCAAATTCACGAAATCTAATTGCATGTGCAGCTTGATAACTTTGACGAGAAAATAAAGGACACCATTGGAAGTTTCTTCTTCAAATGCGGTCCCAGATAGCAGAATCCAAAGACCAGCAGTCAACTGGGAACAATTCTAAGTTAGGTCGTCAATGGCTTTGCATTTGGTGGGAGTGAAGTGTGATGTATTGAGCAAATGCATTCACCCACGGTGCTAGAAGAGTTCAACAAAGAAGCGGCATGCTACCATTATAAAACAAAGAAGAAGAAAATATTGCCAACACTGGGAAGCATTTCATCGCTGGTGTAATGAATGCAAAAGGGTTATTAATACATGTCGCCAGGCTCGAAATGCAATGCTAAGCACATGCATACATGCACGGTACATGGATTTCCTTGGTGGCAAAATACACTGGGATTGAGAGTTGCATAAAGATAATAGCAACTACAAACGAGTATCGAGTAATTGGAAAATGATTCAATCTTGAATATTTTTTATGGAATTCGTTGCTCTTATCATCATTTTCATCACTTTTACATCTTGTGCTATTATTCATCACAATGTCTAGCTAAATAAAAAAAATAAAGGTACCATATTTAAAATGTTTTTTCAGTACTTAAAAAAAAAATCAACAGATTTCATACATCTCATACCAATGCTGCATCCAATTGACCTGTGGAATTATTAGTAGTAAAATAATTTTCATGTGGTTAAACGATCAATTATAATTATTTTGACAATGTACCAAAGCATCACTCTCTTATGTACAACGGATCTCAGGTTTATGCCTTTCAACAAATTTTGAATAACAACTGCTACATGTATTTTCTAATCCGTTTAGCAAACATGTTATCATGGAGGGAGATTCTTGAAATCCATTTACGAGAGATTCTTGCAGTCTGAAAAAATAAAAATATTTTCTTAATTTAGGTATTATTTTGTGAGAACAAGCGTCTCCATAAAACACTATTGTTCTATTAATATTGATGTCATGTTGACAATAGAAAATTTCATTAAATTATTATTATTAAGCATATTTCAAAATATTTCGGTGGTAACATTTTTCCAACAAAACTCTTTCCCTGGAATTTATTTCATCGTTAAAAAAAGCAATTTTACTCTGATTGATAATAGCCGGATCCATTACCACAACATAAAAACAAGACTAAAAGTTAATATAAAAACAACCTTTCTTTTTTAAGACAACAATTTTCATCCCAATCATTTATTTTGGAACGTTGACACTTATATATAAAAAGGATATCTCAAATAAAATCTTGATTAAAATACAAAAAACACACTTCTGTGCAGTGCGGCCACATACAACATCACATTGCTTTTTTCCCCCAACAATCAAGTCTTCACAGCATGGGACCTTAGTAGCTGTACACTAATAGCCCCTGTTGCCATGACAATGACCCACACTTGCTTTGACCTTCAGTCATTCAAACGACCTTCAGTTGCTATGAAACGTACTCATCGCTATGACAACAAACTTCAGTTGCCACAGCAATGACCCTTGCTTGCCCTAGCAACGACCTTCAATGGTCAGAGAACTGAAAACCGCTGCCGTTGGCTGTCGCAACAAGTATTAGGTCCCATAACACAACACCGCCCCTCTTCTTGACGTGGCATGACAACGGTTGCTACGACAATGACCTTCCTCAGTTGCTATGACGACGACCTTCTGCTTCAGTAGCTGTGTCCTCCCCGGGTGCCGATCTTGCTGAGGGAGAAGCCGATGGCGACGTAGATGACGAGCGAGGCGACGATGACGATCATGCACGACAGGAAGGCGTAGCGGCTCCACTTGTCCGCGTAACTCATGTCGCCGCGCTTGAAGGCACGGTGGGACAGATCTGAGAGAAAACGGGGAAACAAATGATTTAATGCAGCTTTGTTTTGTCCTATTATTAAAGTACTTTAAAACAAAATGTGTGTGCGCTCAAACACACACAAACACACATGCACACAAATACATACACACACGCATGCACTTGGCACACACAACGGTTACACACACACACACACACACAGTTACTATGACACGACACTTCTACACACAGCTACACACACACACACACAGCCGATCTTACACACACACATATACACACACACAATGCAGACAAACACACACATACACACTTACAAGCAATCACACACCAGAGGTGGATCTGGGGGCTTACAGGGGTTCCAAACACATCCCCCCCCACCCCACCCCCACCCCCACCCCCCTGAGAGAAAAAAAAGAAGAGGGAGAAATCCATGCATACCTTATGCAATTGCTTGTCATACACACAAAAAAACAAAACAAAAACACAAAACACTTGTCATGTAGTTGTTTGTTTGTTGCATGTCATAATTTTAGTTTATTCTTCCAGGAGAAGGAAGTTCAGTTTAACGTCGCGTATCGGCTTTCGCCATGTACGCATGGGCTGAACAAAAAAACCAGGGTATAAACAAAAATTTATGTTCCTGAATCACTGTCTTAGCCAAAAGGCCAGAAGCGATCAGAATCGATTGTTCCAGGAGAAGCCTTCATGGCATCTTTTATATTCAAATCATCATCAGCTTCTGGGGAATAACAGCCCTCCCCCCCCCCCCCCCCCTCCCCCAAGCCCTTGGACCTCCCCCCCACCCACCCCCTGCACAATGCACATACAACCATCATCACCATAGAAAAAAACAAGATTAAATTTAGGCCCCCTCAACTGAGTGATGAACGCTAAACAGATTTCTTTTTAAAAGACACATTCACTCACACACACAAGCGCAGTTTTAGTAGACTGTCAGAATCTTCAGTACGCTGAAGGCGGACAATATAACGAAGAAGAAGAAGCCCAAGTACCGGATTAACAACAGTCATCAGGATGATCAGTCATTGATTCCAATGTGTTTTTACAGAACTGGAAAAAAACCCGAAACGAAACGAAAAGAAAAACGTTAACTCACAGGCAAACACCAGCGCAATAGGCCCCAACACAGGATTAACAACGGTCATGAGGATGGCCAAAGGGAGGTAAGTGTGGGGCTGTCGTCCCACGTAGGCACCATTCTGGATGGCGGGGTGGGAGTAGACGGGGTCGCGCGTCACCAGGATCTGCTTGTTGTTCGTGTCGTAGATCTCTACGCTGTTCGGGGTGGTGTACACAGCAGAGGGGTTGGCCATGATACCTGGGAGATCTGTTTAAAAAAATTAAAAATAAATAAAAGAGAGATTAGGAGATTTGACAGGCATTGGAAAAGAGCAAGTGTCACTTGAAATATTCCCCCCGTGGGGATACCGGGGGGGGGGGGTGTCTTTTGCATAAATAGTTTCCCCACCTTCTGGAAGTTTTGTGCTTGTAACTTCCTCTAATCTGTCACTCTCTTTGACTCTGCCTTTTCCCTTTGCTTACTGTCATCTACTATCTTTCTGCCTTACTAGGTCCATTCGCCTGCCTTTTTTTCACGAAACACTTTCCAAAAGATTTCCTCCAGCCGAAGTCGGACATGCTGGGCCTAACTATTTCTCGGTCAGGCGCATAACGGCAGCATGACGCATCTGCGCTCATAATTGACAGGAAACTGTCTGAGCGATTGAAAAAGAAGAAGAAGTCAAAATATTAGCCTGATAATTTAATTGCCAGTTATTCCCATTTGTTGTTTTCTCTTTTTTTTTTTAATGTTATAAATCCCCCATGGGGATGCCGGATGGTCCTTTGTCCTTCCAAGGTTTATTTTCTCTTACCGGGTTTGCCGTTTTGTTAAAACCAGTTCAGTAATTTCATTACTTTGAAATGTAATATATTTTTTTGTTAACAGGCAGATTGATACATGCACACACACACACACACACACACATGCGTGCACACACACACACACATACATGTGCACACAACACACACACAGCACATCATAGCATAGTTTGGCACTTTATGTTTTACAGCCTTTTGCCTGCTATGTACTGTAGGTTTAAAAAAAATAAAAAAAAATTATTTTTTTAAAATAATTATTATGAAGAGTGCAGCATTTGATTTGATGATAAGGCATGGCCGCCTTCCTAATTGACGTTTTAAATTGTCATTAGAACATGGAGTACAAAAATGATCAAACATAAGGGGGGGGGGGGGGGGGGGGGTATCAATAAAGTAGGCCTAGTAGCTTCAAGCTTAGTTAAACACATTAGACAGTGGATTTAGGATTACATAACTTTCAACTTACCTTTTGGATTTTCTATTGCAATTAACAATAATTATCAATATGGACCAAGAAATGTAAGGCCCCAATGAACGAAAATGGAATAGCAGCGGTAGACGGTTCTTACAGAATCAACAATCAGTGTAACTCTGGCTTGGTCATGAGTCCAGGCAAGGATTTAAGACATAACACATCCTGCTGTAAGTTGGCCTACCTATGTTTTGTCTCACGGAAGTTCACTCTCTCAAAACCACACCTACCTTGTTGACACCGTGACGTCACCAACATAGGTGCACATGCGCGGACAGGTGTTACACATTTTAACGGCACACACACACCCAGCATATATCTGTGTTACATCAAGCCCGATTTCCGATTCGCTTGTTTGCTCTTCTCCTTGACTTTGAGCCACCCAAACGTCTTTCTTGACCCAGACTAAGACACGTTCATTAACGAGTCTGTCATCACTTTACCTACCCATTGTTGCGAAAAACCGCAGCTTTCACCCACACACCCAGGACCTAATAGAAGAAAAACCTTATGAGTCATACCTATATAAGTGTAGGCCTAGAGTGTGGGTGGCAGTTTAAGTCGTTCACATGCTTAGGCCTACCTAAGTAGTTAATTTTTTTACCTCTGCCAAAGAGGTTATTATACTTATATGTTCTTCAGTGTCTCCATCCGAGTTTATGTCTGGTGTGTGTGTGTGTGTGTGTGTGTGTGTGTGTGTGTGTGTGTGTGAGAGAGAGAGAGAGAGAGAGAGAGAGAGAGAGAGAGAGAGAGAGAGAGAGAGAGAGAGTGTGTGTGTGTGTATGTATGCAGGTGCGGATCGGGGAGGGGGGGGGGCGGAAACTGACCCCCCTTTGCCCCAAGCATGTATCTTATACAAGGGTAAAAAGTAAGAAAATGGCTATATTTTTGCTTTAATAATCACTAAAATTGCAACATTTTCCGGGGACTTCACTCCCTGGGCCCCCACAAGGTCACTACCGGCTGAACTGGGGGGTTAATGGTCTTAACCCAGGGTAAGCAGTGGGTCTTTCTCCTTCTATGTTTTCTAGTAGGTTCATGCGCCCTCCAAGTTCCATCGCGATTTATCGTTAGAAGTGGCGTACGTCTGCGACGTATCCCGACAGAAACAGAAACAGAAACTACACCTTAACCTAAGGACCTATATCATGCAGCTTCCTGGACTCCCCACGGAAACCCCCCTCAGTTATGAATCATTTGGTCTGCTCCTGGCGAGGGTGTCAATACAAAAACTACTTGTGGTGGTGCCATAGCCGATGAGGTTTAACCGATGCGTGGTCACCGCTACAGCTATCTGTATTAATTTTTTTAAATCGGGACTTTACTGGGTTCGTACTGCCTCCGGGCATTGCCTCCAGTATTGTTCCAACCAATTTACAAATGTTCCATATGTGTCTGATTCAGACCAAGAGGACGTAAAACTCCATTTTCTCCCCGCTTGCGAGGGTGTGTGTGTGTGGTGTGCGCGCGCACACGCTCAATCTTCAAACTGTTCAAGTCATGTGCCGTCTCCAATAAACTTTAAAATTAAGTGACATGATGTTGCGAAACGCAAAAAACAACAACCACAAAAGACCCTAACCCTAACCTTAATTTTCTCTCAGAGAGAGTTAAAAATGCAGAAGTGGGCCATAAACCTTCATTTCACAGTATACCCAGACTGGACCAATCCGTCTATAGCGACTAAGTGCTGACCAGAGCCAAACCCTGACCGGCACAGCTCCTCAACGCAGAAACAAAAGCTAACAAACAAAGAAATGAAGCAAATCATAAAGGAAGTTTCCATTTTATAATTTGACTTACTTGACAAGGGCAAACACTTTTTTCGTGTTAAATCTCATGTGTAAAATTAATGAATTAGTGATCAAGTAAAAAACAATCCCAAATTTGTAATGACCAGCGCTGGGCGTCATGTGTTAATGCTCTCTGTCTGTTTGTCTGTCTGTCTGTCTGTCTGTCTGTCTGTCTGTCTGTCTGTCTCTCTCTCTCTCTCTCTCTCTCTCTCTCTCTCTCTCTCTCTCTCTCTCTCTCTCTCTCTCTCTCTCTCTCTCTTTATCTCGTGTTTTAAGAACTGGGAGCACGTTTATAAGGCTTGCCATCTTGCGGCAGTTTTTCTTCAAAAAGACCCAAAAGTGGGGGGAAAGAGAGAGAAAAGCACACACAAAAAGTAGACCTGATCACATTAAAAAAATGATGATGGCCTTGTCCACCAGTTTTCCTTTTCTTTTTCTGTTTTCTAACCATTTTCAGATACATGTGGCTTAACCTAGTCAGGAGTTATGCACCCTGTTACTCTCATTTCACTAAGAGTGCAGAAACGAGCAGGAAGTCGAGATTTCAAGATTTGGGGAGAGAAAAAGGTGCATGTTAATTTATTTAATTTGATTAATTACAGTAAACAGAGCCTCTCTCTGTGACAGTTTGGTTGTTCATTTCGCCTAAAATAGCACATATTATATATAGTAACTGGAATTAGTTTCAATATGTAGACATGTGTCCTTAAATATGCGAATTACTAATGACATTGCAGCTTATCGAGTTCAGTTGAGAACTTTGTCTTGAGTTGCTCCCGAAACTGAGGCTCAACTAAATCCTGCCTGTCGGGTTAAAATTCGTAGCTCGTTAAAATTCATAGCTCGCTATGCTTTAAGACTGACTATTTGCGACATTGAGCATGAACGACAAATTTCACTTTTTTCTAGGGTTAGGGTTAGGTAAATGGTTCAACTTCAAGTAACGAAAAAGTGAAATTTGTGGTTGTCGCAAATAGTCACTCTCATAGTAGCGATCTAGGAATTTTAACCCTACACTGCCTGCATCACTATGATGCATCCCTACCATATAGGCATATTGAAGGGAAAAGTGTTGGTTGCATCTCTTTCCATAGATCTACGAATAATCTTCTTTGACAGGGTTAAATGTGGATAGTGCCACCTAGATTTCCTTACAAAAACAATGGTGTTGCATTGAGTGAGTAGGCACGCCCAGTCCACTGTTCTAGACCAATAGATAATCTCATTAATTATGCTGGTTGTTTCTATAAAAAAAACTTCATGACTGCTTAACCCTCTGGGCACGACGTAAAAGTTAAAAACGTAAGCTAAAAGACAGGTGTAAAATTGAAGACTGCAGAAACGTCAACCGGTACTTCTTATTTTCATTTTTAATCTCTCATAGTGATCATACAAACATTTGACTGGAAAACCTATACAGTATAATACACGTTTAGAAAGAAGAAAGCTTGAATTTTTCAATGGAAGTAAAGAAAACAACTTGCCTTGAAAGTTGAATATGGTGACAGCAGTAATCCAGTAAAGCACTTTCACTGTGGCTGGAGCTAACCCCACCCCCACCCCATCTGACGACGATCTGCTCGTGTCAGACATCACAAAACCATGCAGTCGAACCCTTTTCCTTCACTTCGAACCCTTTTCCTTCATTTTGCAACACAAATACAAGCCTAATTACCTTCCTAATCCTAGTCTGCATCAGAGTAGCTATCGGCAACATACTCATCCTCATCCTCATAATCATTACTTTCATCACTCATTTTCACACAAACAAATGCAAACCGGTCGAAAAAATGGCTAGACTCGGACAGCAGGAAGTCGTACGAGTGCTACGAGCTTTCTGATTGGTTAGCTGTATTCGCTTATTCGATTGGTCAAAGTTCAGCAATATGAATGAGCCGAACTGCGCCCTGATCATGGGTCATCATGCTCGTCCCGGGGAGCCCCGATCTGGGCTCATCATGCCCAGAGGCTTAATCACCCCTGTTGGAATTTTTCACTATTTCAGGTAATCAAGGACAGTGCCAGCATGTCGCGCCATCGTGATTTTTCCCTGGACTGCAAGGTGTATGTGGGGGAGCTGGGCCACGGCTGTGAGAAGGCCGAGCTGGAGGACAAGTTCTCCAAGTACGGCGCCCTCAAGAATGTCTGGGTTGCCAGGCGACCGGCCGGCTTCGCTTTCGTGGAGTTTGAAGATTCGCGAGACGCAGAGGACGCTGTGAACGCTCTGGATGGCTCGTGAGTGGAATTACATTTTTTTTTTTTTATGCACTTTTTTCCTTTTACTAGTAATACTACATTCTACTCTTTTTTTTTTCTTTTTCTTTTTTTTTTTACTTAGCTTCTTTTTCTTCTTCTTCTTCAGTGTTCCAGCTGAATCATGCCCTAGATGTCCAGTCCGGTGTTTGTTGATGAAGTTGATGGTTATCTCCAGGTCTTGCCTGGTACCCCACAGCTTTCCCGCCAGTGTAGCTCCGTTTGGCCAGTGCTGGGTCCGTGCTTCTTGATACAGGGGGCAGGACTGCAGGGTGTGCTCGGGGGGTTTGTGGGCCTGTCTCACACGGGCAGTCAGGTGTGTGTGACAGCCCAAGGCGGTACATGTGTGCACGCAGTCAGCAGTGACCAGTCTGTAGTCGAATTATAGTGGTCTGCTGTTGATTGCTGTAGGTGGGACATCTGATCATCAGATGGGTGGTTGTGTTGATCATTCCAGTGTTGTCTTTTTACCAGAGTTTTGGCCTCCCTGTATGAGACTGGTGGGTTTGTCTGCTCGAGCCTGCTGCCAGATTTGGCCAACCTGTCCGCCTCCGCGTTTCCTGCCAGGCCACAGTGGACAGGGATCCACTGGACAGCCACCAAAGTGTTTTGTGAAAGGTCACTTAGCAGGCGCTGTGTGTCTCTTTCCAGCTGCTCACTGGGCGACTGCAGACTCTGTATGGCGGATCTGCAATCTGTCAGGTGGACGGCGTGTGTGGGCGTTCTTCAGCGCTAACGAGTCTGGCAGCCTCTCGTAGAGCAGCGAGTTCAGCTCGGTAGTTTGACGACCGCCGACCAGCAGGCAGGGATCTTGTTGACAGGGTGTGTCCATCTGGGTGGCGGATGAAGATCCCACTGCCTCCGTTTTTGACAGCTGCGTCAGCGGATCCATCAGTGTAGACATGGGTCCACTCCAATGTGTTGTAGCGCTCATGCAGCATCTCCAGTGTCAGAGACCTGAGAGTGTGATCCAACTTGTCTCCCTTACCGGTCACTCCTGGGACGTCTATAACGAAGAGCACGCCGTCCTGCTGAACGTCCCATTCTTCGGTGTCTTGGAGTGGCTCTCGTTCTTCAGGAGCGCTTGGCAGGATGTCGCTGTGGGTCCTCACCAGCCACTTTGCCAGATGGTTGACACTGCCTTTTACTTAGCATTTCTTTTACTTGCAAGAAATTTTGTTTAATAAATGTGCAGATTTCTAAATTGATGTGATGACTTTTAATGGGAGTATTTTGGTTGCTATAACTGTATTAGTATTAAGTAGTATTGCATTTCAGAAGTTTTAATGCTTTTAGTACTGTTGTATTTCTGTTAATGTTCTTGCACCTGACATGAATTTCTCTTGTTGTGATTATATTTTAGTTGACTTGACTTGCGGAAGTTGCCTATTACATTTTGTGAACTTTGCTCTTGTCACTTGGAATAGCAAGAGCCTTTGAGCCGTTTGAAGAGGAACATACCACTGACAGTTACAAATAATAAGCTACATTTTCTTGCTATTGGCCACTGCATCTAGGGTTATTAACGCCTTTGACGGCAAGAGTTAAGCCCTTGTTGGTCAGTATCCAAGAGGGCATTCACTCTTGCAAAAGGCAGCCATTCAGTGGCCTCAAATAGGGTTATTAGCGAGAGTTATTCCCTTGTTTGGTCAGTACTCAAGCATCTTCCCCCACCCAGCAATGGCATTCACTCTTGCAAAAGGTGTTCTTTGCAGTGGCCAATATTCCAGACATTGTTTGTTCCAGATTTTAAAAAATTTCGTTCCTGAAAAATGAAATCGAAAATTGGGTTAGGCATCTCGTGCTGTATATGGTGGTATTTTATTTTTGAAAAAAATTGGGCTGGGTTAGTGGGTATGTTGTTATTTGTTATTTTTTCCTCATGGAATTATATTTGTTCATGTTCTTGTTTTCTTCCCAGTCGTATCAACGGTCGTCGTGCCCGTGTGGAGATGTCCAATGGGCGCAGTCGGTCGGGACCTCGCGGACCTCCCCCTCGGCCCGCGCCTCGCTACGACGACTATCGCCCAATCCGCAGGTGGGAGGGCTGGTTTCATTGGCTGCACTTTTAAGTTGTGTATCCGTCATTTTGTGTAGCTTCGTACTTTCATAACATTTTACGAATCATCTGACTGTCTTGTCTTGTATCTTTTACTGATAGCGAAGGTATGCGTTGCTGGTTTGCCGTTACAAACTGCTTCATTGATTATGTGTAGGAAAGAAAATGGCTCCTGAAAGTTTCGTATTCTGAAAGTTCAGTAATGTTGGTTTGATCAGGGGAATTCGTGTAAAATCTGTTTGCAAAATGAAAGATTTTTGTAGGTATTGGGTACTTTATTGTCACGGAGGCGTATCTGTGAAATTCGGGTTGCTCCCACCTGGAGAGCGCGTCGCAGCCAGAGGCGCGCCACCCTTTTTTTTTTTTGCATGCGATTTTTGTGCGACTGATGATGAAAGGTGGGGGTGGGGTAATTTTGACGAAATGACGACTTTTTCGTTGCCACTGGGATTAACGTGTGCTGAGTGCATGGGCACACAGGACCTCGGTTTATCATCTCATCCGAAAGACTCCACGTTCAGACCACCATAAGGCCTAGTCCAAAGTGAGAAGAAAAGTCCCCTGTACCCAGGTTCGAACTTGGGTTTACTTGACACAAGACGAACGCGCTACCACTGCGCCACTCTACACCACGTCCATGATCCCATGATGCATTTTATTAAAACATCAGATGTAATTAAGCGTCAAACCCAGAATACCCGAGCAACTGTCTTCTGGAATAAAATTAGTTGATTGGGACTTCTGCCAGCTAGAAAATGTAAACTGATTGTTGTAGACTTTGTGTGTGCAAGTTTGGATTCGTTAGAATTTCTGTCAAAATTGAAGGTCCGAAGGAGATTAGCATAAAGAAGGGGAAAAAAAGTCTCTTTTTTTTAGATGATGTGTGAGAAGGCTTAATTTATTTTTGTCAAGTAAGGTTTAAAGGGATTTATTTCCACACGTTTGGTGGCGGTGTCATTAAAAGCCAAGATATGATTACGAAATTTCCTGTTGGTGATTGGTTATGAAAGATAAGGTGGTGGAATTTTGAAGCATAGTATACTCCATCCCCTGTGGGGATACCGGGGGGGGGGGGGGGGGGTCTTTTGCATAAATAGTTCCCCCACCTTCTGAAAGTTCTGTGCTTGTTACTTCCTCTAATCTGTCACTCTCTTTGACTCTGCCTTTTCCCCTTGCTTGCTGTCATCTAACTATCTTCCTGCCTTTCCAGTCCATTCTCCTGCCTTTTTCCGCAAAACACTTTCAAAACGATTTCTTCCAGCTGAAGTCGGACATGCTGGGCCTAACTATTTCTTAGTTAGGCGCATAACAGCAGCATGACGCATCTGCGCTCATAATTAACAGGAAAATGTCTGAGTGATCGAAGAAGAAGAATTATACTCCATAGAGAAAAGTAGCCTTGCAATGCTTTAGAATGAACTCAAGTGCCATGTATTGTTTGACGATCTTGGTTGTCCGTTGCATCTCAACCGACAAGAGGGGAGTAACTGGGTTTTTTCTGATTGCACATGTGTTGCTTTAACAGAAGAAACGGTGACTTAAGCTCATAGACAAACACATGGTAAGGTGTTTGGTAATGAATGTCTTTGCATTTGGTGGGAGTGTAGAGTAATGTTTTGGGCGAATGTATTTGCCCGTGGTGCTAGAAGGGTTAAATTTGGAAATCCTGAATTAAATTTTTTTTTTTAAGAAAATGTCTTTAGAAATAACTTTTGTCATCCTGAACAGTGGTCTTTCAGACTTGAAGGCGTCATCTGCTTGCATAGACGGTAAACAGACACTTGGCGATAGATACTAAGATAGGCGTATGTGACCTAGCACCACAAAAGGGACATTAAGTGTCAAACTGACCATTCTGAGAAAATTATACAGTTGAAAATTTCAGACAATTCTCTTTCTAATGATACACGAACCATTCTTGTGTCTTTTTTCGTTCTAGAGTTATGAGCATTTAAAGTTATTAGGGTGAGCGTCTGCCATTTTTAGAAAACACTGTCGAATGTCTGGCCTAGCTGAAGAAAATGCACTGACCTACTCCTTTTAAAACACTTATAAGACCATTTAGAGACTATTAAAGATTATCCTTTATAAATATGAAAGATAAGATGTTAGAAAACACAAAAATACCCATAACTCAAAATTGACCCCAAAATGAGATTTTTGATTTTGCAAGCCTGTTGTGAGAAACTAACCCAGCGACTTAATGTCCCTTTCGTGGTGCTGGGTCACATATATTAATTTACACACACACGCGCATGGGAAATGCATCCACCATTTTCAGGAATGGGGATGCTTTGCTCAGTATTGTCTAAGTCCCTCCCCACTACTTGCCCATTCTGCAACAAATAGAATTTTTCTGGCAAGTTTTCCATAGCTTTTTGTGCACAAAGTAGCCCATGACATTGCGTTTTTGAGTAACTGTGGAAATTGTTAAGTTTCAAAAGAAAAACATATCATCAAGTGTTCTGTTTATTTGGTAATCGTCAAAAGACATTGATCGTCAAAATAAAAGGGTCATGAAGAATGGGAAACATAGATGAAGAAAAAATTACAAAAAAAGAAAAGTTGTTTGAAACTGATGAAAGAAATAAACAATTAACAGAAATCAATATGTGAATACAAAGAGGGTTGGTAGCTGTGTGCTTAAAAATATGGGTGTATGTGAGCTAAACCAAAATGAAAAAGATGGGGGTGTGTGAACGTAAAACTGAGTTGATGTGACTTCCATGCTGACTGTTGTTTGATGGCTGTGTGCCCACTTTCAGGCTGACTTCAGCTCACTGGCATCCCGCCATCTCTTCCCTGCGGCTGCTAACCTCCCCTTAAAACTGCCGTCATCTCTTCCCCTTAGCAACGGTTCAGCCGTCACTTCCCCTACGACGCGCTCACTTCCTTTACAGCTACAGTCGCCACTTCCCCTACACAACACACGTTCCCTCCTTAGTTCCGCCGCTCCCGCAACTACAAATCGTTTACTTCTTAGTTTGTCGCCACTTCCCCTACACTACTGCAACCATCTCTTCCCTACCGCTACTCTCTCGCACTTAGCGACAGTTTTCGTCTCTTCCCCTACACTCTTCCCCCGGGCCACGTCTGCCCCGACTGTTGTCTGCTCATTGGTCATCTTCTTCCTCTGCATTCACCTTTTCATCCATCATCTCTTGTGTCATCATGTGAGCGTTGGTTCTTGGCAGTTTCGTTAGCTGAGAGAGCGGGGAGCTGACTGTCTGTGCTGTGTGTGTGTGCGTGTTGTCACAGTGTTTCTGTGTTGGTGGGTTTTTTCCTCCATCTGGTAGATAATTGTGTCGTTATCTTTCTTCTGTGCGTGTGTGTGAATAGGGCATTTGCCGCGTGCCAGTGACCTTGACAGACCTGTTTACTATCCCGATTTTGCTGTAATTTTTACGGGGGAAAAGGGTCACATTACGGCTACGGGAAAAAAATACGGGATTTTTTTCCCCTAAATATAAAAAAAACCCATTACAGTTGCGTCGGTAAGCGAAGCTTTTGAAACGATGCAGTGAAAAGTCATTTCGCGCCATTTCCTTTTCTGTTTCAAAATGGCATCCAAGGGAGTGTATTCCGAAGCTTTTGTATTTTCTGGTCGAAAATCAAAAGAAAAGACATCAAAAGTGGCACAGAAATTCCGGGAAAGTTACCTCAAAATTCCAGGAATACGTCGTTCAGCACTAGGTGACGAGCATGTGTTCTGTGTCTACTGCTCGACGGACATTAGTATTGCACACTCAGGTCAGTACAATATTGGCGTTCATTGGTCACGCATTGGATTACAGTGTTTTTGTTCAAAATTACGGGGATTTTTTTCAGAAATTACAACTTGGCAAAATAGGGGTAAGCAGGTCTGCCTTGAGTTTCACTGAGTTGAATTTAGAGAGCTGAATTAGAAAGGTCAACGCAACTCGGGCAGAACGAGCTCGGGCAAGTTAGTAGTCTTGTATAGAGTTCATACTCTCGCGGCAAATGCCCTATTGGAAACGACGTTATGTGTTCATCTCATACATTCTGGTGTCTTTTGTCTTCTTCTACGTGAGTGTGAATCATAAAAGGAGGGTGTTATGCCTTAAGCTTTTCAGGAGTGAAAGACTGGTGTTAATCAAGTTAATGATTTGTTCCTTTCTAAGCAAGGCCCCTGTTTGATCCAGAAAAATATTAATTTTATCTTTAAAAAAAAAGAAAAATGTTAGTGCAGATTTTGGTTGATTTCTTGACCTGTTATTTCCCCTTACACGGACATGCTTCCATCTTTTACCCAATCCTCATGGGTGCACCTCCCCAAAAATGAAAAAAACACCTGAAAGGCAGGGGTCCAGGGGCAGAGCCCTGTTGGAGGATTCAGGGGGGGGGGGGGGGGGGGGGGGTGCAACGCAAGAGAGAGAGATAACAAGATACGTAGGTCACAGTTAAAATGATGGACTGAGACAGACAGACAGACAGTTAAAATGATGGACCGAGACAGTTCGAATCTGATAACCCTTGTAAAATGATTACACTGAAAACAATATGGCATCACCATGCTGTTTTCAAGATTCCCAGACAGAGACTTCCGGGATAGAACAACTAAGTTCAAAATGCCCAAATCGCTTGTGGTTGATTTAAAGACAACAACTGAACTTCAGTTTCTGGTATAAATAACAAAACTGAAATCAGTGTGAAACTGAAAGAGTTGCACCCATGTATCCTGACAGTACATATGATATCATCAGTAATCTCACCACTCGGTGATATTGTTAAAAAGTTCTGTACCGTAATTTTCAGACTATAAGGCGATATTTTTTTCTCCAATTTCGACCTATGCTCCTAATAAACGAGGGCGCCTTATTAGTGAACAAAATCGTGAGAAGAGAGGCAACGATTGGCGTGTTCAGTACAGTCTACTGTAAGTCACAACATCGAAAATGGTAACGAGTCGCCGATACGATGAATACTCACGTTAAAATGCTTCAAAATCCCTGTTATCGTCCGAGATACCGTCCAACAGATGCCACAACCCTTCATTGGATATAAAAAGCATCATTGTAGAGCTTAAAATGCCATAATTCTACCAAGAAGAATTGTCCAAACACAACAACCGGAAGTTGCAAAAACGGAAGTTTCGATTATTTGAGAAGGGAGCCAACTCTCGTTTACGACAGCAATAATGGCGGTCGGTAAGCGTTTACAGGACGTGTACGGGCTTCAAACTTTGACTTTCTTTTGCGAGGTGTGTATCGCTTTATAAACAAGGGCGCCTTTTACTTGGATTTTGTCAGATTTTTCTTGAAACGAAACTGAGACAGGTCTGTATTAGGAAAGCGCCTAATGAGCCGAAAAATATGGTACTTTAATTTATTGTATGAATGCTCGCTTTCCTAATACAGACCTGTCTCAGTTTCGTTTCAGGTAATGTTAATCTGATCGTCCTTCAACTCCTTATGTTAAATTTAGGGCAGTGTCATTTCCTGTAGATTCTTTTGATTATCGTTTCAAAGATGCGATTTTTTACACAAAGTTTAATAATAAAAAAACTTGTACAGTTTGTCCATCTTATCTTGTCACATTGATTTGAATATTGGCGTCTCTCTCTCAATTCTTCAACTTAGTCAAGAAGTGGTTGCGTAATAATAATCCTTATGCTTTCACTGCGAAAAAGATAATGGCACCAGTTTAAAGACGTATAGTTGTGTGTGTATAAAAAAAGAGAAAAAAGTTTATCACTCAAAAGTTATACTCTGTATTTTTATCATCAGGTTAACAGAAAGTGATATGTAATAGCTGTGTGTTCGCAGATATCCAATAGACAATGAAGGCGATACAGTGGCCCCTTATGAGACCTTAAAACCCCCCATCCAAAATAAGGTCTTAAATGGGAGGGAGGGAGGGAGGTACAGCAAAACTCGGTCATAAGAAAATCGATGGGAGATAAAGAAAATTCTTATATCCGAGTTTTCTTATATGTCTTATAAGGGAGGTTCCACTATTATTTTCACCGAACAGGTAAAACTGACATTTCATGGCGGTGTGCAGATCCCCGTCCCCCCGTCGACGCGGACGTTCGGCAAGCCGCTCGGTGTCCCCCAGATATCGCCCCCAGCGACGCAGCCCCAGCTATGGCCGTTACCGTAGCAACAGCCGCAGTCGCAGCAGGTAAGGTGAGGCATCTCTTATGTTTGTTTTTTCTTCTCCTCCTCCAGTTATACGATACAGGCATCAGAATTGTCAGAGGATCAGCTAATTTCAGAGGATTGAGAATTTCTGACAGAGGATTGGCCTCTTCTGTCAGAGGTTTTGCCTTTTTATTTAGATATTTTTTCTTTCTTTTTGAAATAGCATTTTATAGTGATTTCTCACTGCATAAAGCCTTTTTGGTCATGTTGGGAATTGATTTCAGTGTTATCCTACTATAGGCCTTTGCAACTAGGGTTATTAATGCCCTTGACAGTGAGAGTAATTGCTCTTGCTGGTCAGTACTGACAAGGGCATTCACTCTTGCGAAAGGCAGCCATTTAGTGGCATCAAATAGGGGTTATTGACGAGATTTATCCCCCTGTCTGGTCAGTACTGAACCATCTTCCCCCACCCTCCAAGAGCCCTGGATGGTGAAAAAGTATATTGTCTGGAAATTCATTCCATTCAGGCACCAACCTTTTATTTTTAAGAAAGCTTCCATTGAAATTGAATAGCATTTCGTTTGTCCATCCATTCTCACTCCTTCACTTCAAGTGTAATCGTTTTTGCTAACACTGCTTGTCTTATCATTTAAAAAAACAAAAACAATTTGCCCAAAAAAACACAGATCAGCGTAAGATGAAGGTTATAAATAAAAAATTTCAATCACTACTGGTTTGTGACTATAGATCACGGTCTGTTCATGTCTTTCAATTTAGAGGAAAAAATCTGTGCATCTTGGATTTTCAAGATTATGGCATTTTCTAAGAAATAATAGCGTGTGGTCCTTTTCAGGAACTGACCGGCTGGCTGACCACTTCACCATTACTCCAGGCAGCCATGGAGTGACCACTGGCCACAACGGCTTGACCAGTTTTATTGACTGAGACACCGCCTTTGGGAACCCACCATGCTCACCCCCCCCCCTCCACGAGCGTCACATCCCATCAAAATATCATTGAATCAAAACACACCACCTCATTGTTCTACTTATAGCCAGCGGTTTGGATGTTTTAGGATCTGAAGGTTCTGGTCGTTTTTTGTTTTTTTACATGTGAACGTTTTTTATTGCGTTTGGTGTTAGTAAAGTTTTTAAATAATAAAGTTCATTCCATGTGTTGGGTGGGTGCCAAGAAGTGATGTGTCAAGATTGTGTGGTCTTTACTGAGAGAGATGGAGAGGGAAAGAATGAAAGTATAGATGCGAGCACATACATACTATATGTGACCCAGCACCACGAAAGGGACATTAAGTGTCAAACTGACCATTCTGAGAAAATGATACATTTGAAAACTTCAGACAGTTCTCTTTCTAATCATACAAGAACCATTCTTGCATCTTTTTCCGTTCCAGAGTTAGGAGCATTTAAAGTTAGTAGGGCGAGCGTCAGTCATTTTGAGAAAAGTCTAAAGTCTAGCCTAGCTGAAGAAAATGCATTGACCGTTGACGTACTCGTTTTAAAACACTTAAGACCATTTAGAGATTATCCATTCTAGTGGAATAAAGCAAGCAAACACTTGGGTGGTTGTAATTTGACTTGGAAATAATTTAATTTAATGACACAATACTTCGGGTCACAGACACTTCAAAGGAGCAAAAAGAAAATGAGAACAAAATCAAGGTAGGAAAACGAACGAACACCAAAAGGTCCTCATGATATTATATGAATAATATGTTGGAGAACACAAAAATGCCCGTAACTCAAAATTGACTGAAAATTAGATTTTTGACTTTACAAGCCTGTAGTGAGAAACTAACCCAGACTTAACTCATTTGCATCGCAACTTGAATTATTAAAAAGAACTCACAAATCACTCCAGCATACATAAACAAAAGGAGAAATGAAAGAAGATTACGGGTTTTTACTTCAGGTTTAGACATAGGGAAGTGGTAGATCAGACTTTGTTATATATAGAAAAAACACTACACCGATTGGTTTATCCACATTTTCAAACGCAAAGTCCGAGGCAAAATTGTGGTCTAAGGGAGTGAAACGAGTTTAGAAGTGACCAAGGTATTGTGTGCACATAGAATTACTTCCCTTGAAGCAAATGCATCAGATTGACAGCTATCTGTTCCGGCCATAGAACAACTAATGTCCCTTTCGTGGTGCTGGGTCACATGCGTCTTGTATTCCTGTGGGGGGTGCCAGGGGATCTTTCAGTAGCAACTTCCTCTAATCTATCGCTCTCTTTAACCCTTTCAACGCCAGCCATTTTTCAGCAAAAAATGTCCATTAAACTTAGCTGGGTAGAGAAAAGATTCTGTCTGCAATATTGGGGATTCCTCTGTGACATGCATAAAATAGGGCCTATCCTTACCTCCTAAGAACTTAAGGTCATAGGATACCAGACCCCCATTTGATGCCTTTCACTAAGTTTCAGTGACATGGGTGTCTGTCAAATCATGTGAGTGAAAGGCATCAAATGGGGGTCTGGTATCCTATGACCTTATGTTCTTACTTATATATATGGCCGGAACGACTTGAATGAGTTAATCCGGCGACACCAGCTCTAGGCAATTTAAAAATCCTGTAAGGAGCAGCATCCATGATTACGGTCTGGGAACACAAGTGTGTATCTTGCATGATACAGAATTTTAAATAAAATTAATTCATTAAAAACGTTTACTAACACTACATTTTCTGACAAAAAGATACCAGTGACCTTTTTTTCCCCATCATAAAGACAAACCACGCACCTTGTTTTCTTTTTTGTTTATTCATTCATTTCCCAAGCATGCACATAAATGATACAACAATTGATACAATTGAATTATACTAAGGAATAACCTGTGTGTGTGAAGAAAAAATCCACAGAACCACAAATTGTAAGTAACCTGATGCTAAAATAATAATGGAGCATTCACCATCCAAACAACAGTCACACGCTCGAGAACAAAGGTAAAAGGGGAAAACATCAAACAGCATTACACATCAATACTGTCCTTTTGTCGGGCAATACTGCAAACTTGTACCTCAGACCTAGGAAAACTGAGCAACTCCATTATTCAGGCATGGTAGTGGGGGCAAAGTGAGTTTCGCGGCAGAATATCCAACCGATTCTGCGTTTCATTTGAAAGATGTCGACTCGAACTAAAATGATGAAGTTGGGCGTCAAAATGAAGAAGAAGAAAAAGCACTAGGATCACAAATCTGGAAACGCGTGGCATGAGCTAGGCCACGCACGACTGCTAACTTCGGCGGGAAGTTGCTTGCTCAGTCATTCACATCCGGTTCCGCAAGCGATTGCATAGGTTTTAACGCACCCTTATTTTCCGCGATTCGCGGAGGTCTACCATGCCTGATTATTGAAACTAAACCAATGTGGAAAATCGACATGAATTAATGAAGCTAAACCAATGTGGAAAATTGACACAAATTAATGAAGCTAAACCAATGTGGAAACTTGACACGAATTAATGAAGCAAACCAATGTGGAAACTTGACACCAATTAATGAAGCTAAACCAATGTGGAAAATTGACACAAATTAATGAAGCTAAACCAATGTGGAAAATTGACACAAACTAATGAAGCTAAACCAATGTGGAAAATTGACACGAATTAATGAAGCTAAACCAATGTGGAAAATTGACACAAATTAATGAAGCTAAACCAACCTGGAAATTTGACACAAATCACATGAAATAGATCTGGAAAATTGACTTTGTTATTACTTGTTGCCATTGGCTGCAAGTTATTATTATAGCTAAGGCTCACACCCAATGACCTACTCGTAACAATCCCAATTGAATTTCAACCGTAGGTAGGTCTCATTTAGTTTTATAATCAAACCTAATTTATTAAATTGACACAAATGAATCAAACTAAACCAAACCTGGAACATTTTGTCTTGCACAAATTCATCAAAACTACACCAACCTGGAAAATACATATATATACACACATGCTGTGTATTTGCTGAAAAAACAGCACATAGGGAACACACCCAAAGTGACGGTGCATTTATAAACTTATTCCATGCAATATTTTATACAGAGAAAGCACACACTGTGCTGTTCCAGTCACAATGTATACCAGTCTTTCCGACTATGATTGCCAGATAGCAGAGGGGGGCGAGCTGCAGATGCTACTCCAGTAGGCTGGGCTAACATTTAATAGTGGAGATGCCTTGCCCAGGGTACATCCCCACTCTCGGCCAAAGGGATTTGGCAGCATGCATTGAGGGAAGGTCCCCAAAGGCGAACCAACCCGAATTGGTAGCAGCACTAAGACGACAGTGCAAGGCCCCCAAGTTCGAGAGTCGGTCATCTTGTTATCGCCTGAGATTTTAACACGTGAACCACAATCAATTCTTAGTTTTCAACATGAAAAGTAATCAGCTTCATGCCCTGCAAAACCTATACTTTACATATGAATAGGAAATTGCTTCAGATTTTCAGAATAATCTTAATCTCTGAAGACGGAATATAAACGGTGGGGGTTTCAACATTCACACACATAATATAATGATCAACTTTGGTAGTCGCACACCCAAACATGAGCAACAAGAACAACAGCCAACAAACAAGTCACATTTGAAACACAGGGTATAAACTTTGGACTAATAGGGCATTTGCCACGAGTGTTCGTTCTCTATGCTAGACTACTAATTTGCCCACACTCGTTCTGCCCGAGTTACGCTGACCTTTCTAATTCAACTCTCTAAATTCATCTGGGTGAATTTCAAGGTCGTCCTCACGTGGCAAATGCAAATCTACTCCCATCCCACTCCCCTTTATAACATTTTCCCGTTAAGTTTGTACAACACCGAAGAAAGAACACGAGCCCATTTTAATAATCCAAGACAAGCTTTACTCCGAGTGTCCCTGTCAGTTTTACACACTTGACCGCCTTTCACCGTCCCACTGCACAAGTTTTGTCCATTTTGACACATCGCTCCAAACGCAACACCGAAGGCCCAAGTCGCCAAGAACCGAAGGAGAGAGTCCAGCCATTGTCCATCTTTGTGGTAATCTCCCCTGTTGGTGGTCGCCTTCTTAGCTCCTGCACAGACATCATCATGGGAGTAAGAATACATTAGCACCGTATATATCACTTAAAGGGGCACCCTGACGGATTAGTTTTTGAAAGAAACATGTTGAGATCTGGTTTCCTGGAAGTCAAATCAAATCGGTGATTCCTCCTTGGCGGAGGTGCTGGAAGTCAAATTCTTTTACCCAAAGAGAAAGCGTGTGCCGTCTCTTTTCTAATGGCCACCAAATCGTTTGCACGAAATTTTCGCAATACAAGCCTTTTAAAAATAATAAATTTATAGTTTATCTAAAGGAGTTGTTTTTTTACTGCACTACAAAAAAAGAAAACGCTTCAACCACAATGAGTGTCCTCCACCCACCCCATCCAAAATGGCTAGTCTCTCCAGCATCTCCACCAAGGAGAAATCGCCGTTTTGATCCGCCAAGGAGGAATCGCCGTTTTGACGGTTTAATTTCTAGAAAACCAGAGCAAAGTGAGTGTTCCGATCCTTGAAAAGGCTGTCTTTCTGGTGATCTCGACGTGTTTCTTGTAAAAACTAATCCGTCAGGATGGCCCTTTAACTAACACTAACACGTATCATCAGCCCTAAGACTGTAGACTAAGATTTGACCAAACACTAACACACCAATAGTAACATAAACCCTCCACTCTCGCATTTTCTCATAAAATTTGCACATAAGCACTGACATTGTATAATTTCATCCCTCCTTTAGAGAACAAACTCATTCACCAGTTTAACTTTGAACGCTGAGTCACTTGATCATGCCTTGAGAAAGTCCAGTTGAGGATGAAAATTTGGTTTTGATGCATTTATAAACATCTTCCTGTCTTCAGTTTTCATCATCATTCATAGTCACATGATAGTGTTCAGGCATCAGAATAGTCTGAAGTCCAATCCTCTGTAAACTGTGGTAAAAGGGCCATCGATGCCCTAGAATGCAGAGGGGCAACACTGAAATGAGTTCTGAACATCATCCAAAAGGCTTAATATAGTGATAAATCACATTAAAATGCTATTTAACACAAAGGATAACACTGAATAACAAGACAAAACCTCTGACAAGAGAAGCCAACCCTCCATCAGAAAATCGTAATCCTCTGACAATTCTGATGCCTGAGTGTTGAATGATCCTTTTGAGAACAAGTTAAAAAACAAATTTCTAAAAATCTTCCATGAAAAAGGTTGGAATGGCTGCAATTTCTCAGTTATGGGGTCATAAAGTGAACCTGAATCTTATAACATACAAATGAAAATGTCATTTGAAGGATCCAAAGATTTTTTTACATTGAACAGTTTCAACATGAATTTAACGTGTTAACGTGATTCCATTTTACAATTCAGGAGATTCCTATCCAGTGTCTATTTATTTTCCCATTATCTCGTTTACCTGCTTCGGCTGCGGCGCCTTCTGGGAGAGTCTGAGTCGCTTCGCCTACGCTGACGCCTGGGAGAGGGGGACCTGAAACAACCAACACTCATGTTCACCAGTTCTGCTTTCCCATTATACACACCTGTGATCAACTGCTGTCGCTCCTCTTTCTTCACACACCAGTCACACACTTCTCACCAGTTGTTTTCCCATTAAAACACACCTGTGATCGATCAACTACTGTCGCTCCTCTTTCTTCACACAGGGTACGTACACACCAGTCACACACTTCTCGGCAATTTCTCCCAATCTCTCCCCAGTTTTCACATCCATACTTCACACTTGATTCGGAAGACTGCCGACTTAAAAAGACCCCCCCCACATGTATATTACCGACTGTCCTGCCTGTCAATAACTGGCCAACGTTACCTTCGACCCTATCAAAGTGCAGCAGGAAGGAACCTTGTAACCTTTCTGACAAAAATGACCCCCTCCCCAACAATCCGGCTAAGATGGTGCAACAACACAAAATGAAAAAACCTGAAAGGCCGGGTCTAGGGGTAATGTCCCCATGCAGCTGAAGAAAAAATGGATTTTTGAAGGTATTGCTTTTCCCACAATTTATACAAATGCTTATTTTACAGTGTTTGAAAAATACAGTAGACACACAAAGATCTTGTTTGACAAATTTGAAAAAAAAAAAAGGAACGTCCTTTTCTGGTAAAATTCAAAAACATTGTATACCAGGAAAAGTTGCACCCATGCTCTCTTATGATAACTAGCGCAACGCCAAGTAGCAGTAACGCCTAGTAACGGTAATGCCAAGTATTGGTAACGCTGAGTACAACAAATTTGAAGCGATTTGGTAAAGAAACGGTGGAGTTATAAGGCCGCGTTGGCGCTGCTCTGAGAGTGATGCGCTCTCCCTAGCAACGGTAACGCCTAGTAACGGTAACGCCAAGTACTGGTAACGCTGAGTACAGCAAATTTGAAGCGATTTCGTTAAGAAACGGCAGTTATAAAGCTCCGTTTCCTGTTGGCGCTGCTCTGAGAGTGACGCGCTATCACGATTTTCTTCAAATTTGCTGGCAGGCTTTGCCCCGCTGACAGCAAGCCTGACAGCAAATTTGACGCGATTCGGTTGAAAACCGGCGGAGTTATAAGGCCCGTTTTGCATCATGCTGCTGTTATGCGCCTAAGTAATGGATTCGCTTCCGGTTTGGCACATTGATAGTCACCGTCCCCGGTCATATATCTGCCAAATTTGAAGGCAATCGGTCCAGAAATACTGGAGATACGGGTGCCGAAAGGCCGTCGGATGCGCGTTTCGCAAAACCGCACAAATGACACGGCCGCCTCGGTTGCCGTTGCCATCACCCCATTAGGGCTCACAGCAAATTTGAAGCGAGTCGGTCGAAAAACGGCGAAGTTATAAGGCCCGTTTCGTGTTCCAGACACACACACACACACACACAGCCACAACGACGGACACTTGGCTTTTTACTATATGATTCAGAATACTTTGTTAATATTGTGATGGAACCCCCCTTCCCTCCCCTTACTTTTCCTTGCCCTTGAGTGAAGTACCGAGCCATGCTCGCTACTATTTTCTCACCAGTTGAAGCACCTCTTTCTCACTTACTAACGAACCAAAGGACACCTGTTATCCTCCCTTGGTTATTTATTTATTTATTTGTGTGCCTTTATCATTTACTTCTCCATATCTTCAAATCTTTTCTGTGTCTTGTACGGCTATTATCATCCACACTTTTTCAGTTCTGCGAGTTTAACCCACTGATGGCCGACCATTTGAACCGAGAATAGATCCCAGTTCCCGAGAGAAGGGGATTAACTCCGAACGTCACACCGAATCTTTTCATTTAAAAATCACCCAGAATAAAGTCTAACTCACATTTCATTTCTAAAAGATGCATATTGAATAGCAATGATGATATTTTCATTCCAAAGCTAACACACTGTCACGCAACAAACCATGAATTGGAATAAAAAATCCGTAATGGCACTCCAAGCATCGCGCCGAGTCAATACTGCTCACGTCACGTGGAAAGAAAAAAATTTGGGG
>JAGGCT020002220.1:0-25000 GCA_017654935.2 Phymorhynchus buccinoides
TCTGTTTAGGATTACTACTGGAGGAAGCTCTATTACAAACTATCAAACAAAAGAGTATCGCAATCAAAAGTTGTCCTTTTAACCTTTTCGATGCCAGCCATATTTCAGCCAAAATATACCATTAAGCTGAGTAGAGAAAAAAATGTATTTGCAATATTGTGAATTCCTCTGTGACATGTACAACATTAGGCCTATCCTTAAATTCCCAAAATTAAGAAAATAGGGTCTTCAGATAACAGACCCTGAATTCATACCTTTTAGTGACATGGGTGTTTAACCATTGTGGTGCATAAATGCGACATTAAGTGTTAAGACTTCTCGTGATGAAATCAAACAGAATGTATAAGTCATCCATCATTCATCAATCATCTAAAATCATTTTCGTCCCCTCTCCATCTCCTACACACTACCCACCCCACTCCATCCTTCTCCCGCCCCTCACCCCATCTCCACCCCTACCCTCTCTCTCCTCCAGATCCCATGCGAGGCGGCGGCAGCGGCCACGCTTGCGACTGCAACTGGTCGGAAAGCGACTCGACGGGGCTCGAAATGGACACGGCGAGCAGCAGCGTCCAGTCGTCATGCGGCAATGACGACCATAACGACAGTGACGACGACAGTGATGACAGTAGTAGCTCTCTGGTGACAGATACCGACTTTGCCAGCGCGGTGGCTCGAGCGGCGGAGCTCTCCGGGATGACGGTGGTCGGTACGACGGTCACCGACCCCAACAAGGCGAACGACAAAGGTGTGTAGATGCCGTGTGTGTGCAGAGATGAGATTTTTCCTCCGATTGGAGGATTTCCTCCTTTTTGATGGCCCCAGGGGTCATTTTTCAGATCAGTGTAAATCCATGGAGAATATTAAGGGGGAGAGGGTTAGGTTTTGTGTTGAAGCATAAATGTGTTAAGAAGTTTGATTGATATTTTGATCTCAGTCGGTTCATTCTGAATGAATGAATACTTCCGGTTTATTTCTCCTTGCCGCCATTTTTCTAGGTACGGAGTGCAATCTGAAGGCATGCCGAAAAAAACCCACTCGTAAGCAGATGATTCCGACTCGGATCCTGATCGGATGCCAAAGAAAAAAGCGAGCCCCCCCCCCTCAACGCAAGCCAAAATTTCGGCAGTTGTCGAAGTTGGGTTTGGATGGGAAGCTGCAGCATGCGTGTACGTTCGCCCGCCCACCCCCACCCCGCTCAACAAAGCGAAAAATTGACGGCAGCGAAAATTTCTGTGGGAGGATTTCTCAATCAGCAAAATTACGGACAGATGCCCAAAATTACTGATTTCAGAGCTTGGGATTATTGACAGTGAAGATTTTGGGTCAACAGGTCTGGTGTGTGTTCCGTATTTTCCAGTCAACAAACCCTGCACCCTCGTCTAAGCTACGCCCCTGAATCGAATAAAAAATCTGGAAAAATCGACCGAAAAGCCGCATTCAGTATCTAAAGCCGCAATAGATTGGGAACAACCGAGCCTGAACCGACGAACGAACTTATAGCCCGGAAAAAACACTATGTATGAGAGAGAGAAAGTGTCTGTAGTTTGTGAAATGCAAAGAATGTTTGTGTGTTTGTGAGAGAGAGGAAAGACTGTGATTGTGCATGTGTGTGTGTATGCGTGCGAGAGAGAGAGAGTGTGTGTTTTTTCAATGCTTTAAACCCACAGCCGGCATATATAAAGTGTTCACACGAGGCGCGCGCCATCAGTCTTATCGCGACTGGCGAGAGAGACGGTTCAACCGTTCTTGTTTCCCTGTTGCTCGAGCCACTGCAAGTCAGAACTTCGCAGTGACTAGGCTAGCAGTCTATACCCAATCCCTGGGATCGGTAGCTTTCCCTTTAAACACACAGAGAGAGAACGGAAGTATGTATGAGAGAACATGTAAATGTATTTTCTCTCTTGTTGCTTTTTTTGGTTTTGTTTGTTTCTTAGATTATTGTTGTGGGTCCTCTTCTTCTTCGATCGCTCAGACAGTTTCCTGTCAATTATGAGCACAGATGAGTCCTGCTGCTGTTATGCGCCTAACTAAGAAATAGTCAGGCCCAGCATGTCCGACTTCGGCTGGAAGAAATCTTTTTGAAAATGTTTCTTGAAAAAAAAGGCAGGAGAATGGACTGGTAAGACAGAAAGATAGTAGATAACAGAAAGCAAAGGGAAAAGGCAGAGTCAAACAGAGTGACAGATTGGAGGTAGTTGCAAGCACAGAACTTCCAGAAAGCAGGGGAACTGTTTGTACAAAAGACCCTCCAGTAACTTTTGCATGTAGAGTGATTTGGGTTTTGTAAAGCGCCATGAGCAGCTTGCCTAGAATGTGCGCTAAATAAAGTTTCCTTAACTCATTCGCATCGCAATGATTTTGAATTATTACAAAAAACTCGCAAATCACTCCAGCCATACACACAACCAAAACAGACATAAAACAAAAAGAGAAATGAAAGAAGATGACAGGTTTTTACTTCAGGTTTAGACATAGGGAAGTGGTAGATCAGACTTTTTATATATATAGACTTTATATAGAAAAACTCTCTACACCGATTGGTTTCCCCACATCAAACCACTACAAAAGCAAAGTCAGAGGCAAAATTGTGGTCTTAGGGAGCGAAGCGAGTTTAGAAGTGACCAAAGTGTGGTGTGCATGCATATTTACTTCTCTTGAAACAAATTAATCAAATTGACAGCTTTCTATTAACTTTCTCAACACTAATGTACGCTATGGCGTGCATGTTTCGCGCAAACGTTCAACACTAGGCAGGTTGTCATTACATAAAAACTATTTTTAAAATAATGCTTTAACGGTACAGTTTTTAAAATGTGTGGTATTGTATATAAAAGCTAGCATATGTTATAATTCCAAAATAATTTTTTTTATTATTAGCAGATTTTTTAAAAAGCATGACAAAGAAGACGAAGAGAGGGGTAGTGACTCGTTTTCATTCATTGCCATCCTAAAAATAGACTAGAAGTCATTTCATTGGTTGAAAACTATTAAGGGACCGTAGAGGAACACTTTTATACCAGTTTGGGTTGCATGGCTTCGCTGAGTTGTGAAGTGTGAATGTTTAAACACTATGTACGCTATAGCGTACTCTCGTGTGGAACGGTTGTGAAGGGAAACAATCGACCAGTGTTGAATGAGTTAATTCCGGACATATATGGAATTATATATATGTGTGCTTGAATGAGTTGATATTATCGTCTGTGTATTATCGGTGTTGTCAACATTCCCAGCAGGCAACAAGAAGTACCGTAAGCATCGATCGGCGGCCGGCGGTCGACCGACCAGTCCCTACAGTACCGATAGCAACTTCAGCGCCATAGTCCATAGACCCTACCCCAAGTCTGAGCGGAAAAAGCAGCTACAAGAACAAGGTGGGTATCAACTGGCAAAATAAATAATAATAATGAGGAAAATTTATATAGCGCCCATCCTACTATGTAGGCTACAGGGCGCTTTACACATAATTGAAATGGAATAAAAACATGAAACAAAAATCCAATAACATGAGCAGACAAAACAATAGCGGTCAGACTTCGTTTGGCCGGTAAAAATGCACATATCAATCAGCAACAACAACGGCTGTGACTACTACTACTACTAATAATAATAATAATCACTGATTACTTGTGTAAACTGGAACGTCAGTATTGCGACCGCCATACAGACTGGCCAAACTGTCCGCAATGTCAAGGTGGTCGCTATTGGCCACTGCAACTATGGTTATTAACGCCCTTGACGGCGAGAGTTAAGCCCTTGTTGGTCAGTATCCAAAAGGGCATTCACTCTTGCAAAGGGCAGCCATTCAGTGGCCTCGAATAGGGTTATTGGCGAGAGTTATTCCCTTGTTTGGTCAGTACTCAACCATCTTCCCCCACCCACCAAGGGCATTCTCTTCTTGCAAAAGGTGCTCTTTGCAGTGGCCAGTACCGAAGAGTTTTAGTGATGAGTAAGAAGGGAAGAGACTGAGTGAATTATACACAAACCGATCATGTCTTCTGTCTTTCAGTTGTGAATATTGTGCGAGTGTGCTTGTCGTTTCATATTGTTTAGTGAGCGTGATGTTTTCATCACATCAACCTTGCCTTGTCAGCTCATCATTTGTTGATGATACGGTGGAGCCTCCCTTATAAGACCTTCAAAAATCATCCAAAATGGGGTCTTATAACTCCCTGGGGGGATACCGGGGGGTCTTGTATAAATAGTTCCCCCACCTTCTGGAAGTTCTGTGCTTGTAACTTCCTCTAATCTGTCACTCTCTTTGACTCTGCCTTTTCCCTTTGCTTACTGTCATCTACTATCTTTCTGCCTTACCAGGGTCCATTCTCCTGCCTTTTTTCACGAAACGCTTTCAAAACATTTCTTCCAGCCGAAGTCGGACTTGCTGGGCCTAACTATTTCTTAGTTAGGCGCATAACGGCAGCATGACGCATCTGTGCTCATAATCGACAGGAAACTGTCTGAGCGATTGAAGAGGAAGAAGAAGAAGAAGAAGAAGAGACTTGGAAAGAATGAGCAGAGGGGGGGTATTTAGGGAAAATCATGACGAAGCAACGAGTAAATTGTTAACAAGTTGAGTCCAAACATGGCTTCAGAGAAAATACGGGAAAAGGACAAGACTGACTGAAAACTGTGAAACAAAAGAGAGACCTTGAGGTTTTCACGCATTCAATTTTGACAAAAAGTTAATAATAAAAAAAAAGAAGAGAAAAGGCGGGTGACATAAAACCTACATGTGAAGACAAGCAAATAACTTTAACCCTTTCACCGCCAAAGTCGCATTTTAGCACCACAGCGATTTAACACCTATGTCACTAAAAGGCATCAAATTGGGGTCTATTATCCAAAGACCCTATTGTCTTAGTTTGGGAAGTAAGGATAGACCTTAATTTGTATATATGTCACATACGAATCCCCAATACTGCAGATGGGTTTTGTTTTCTACCCAGGTAATTTAAATTGGCATTTCTGGATGAAAAATGGCTGGCGGTGAAAGGGTCAAAAGAAACAGACGGATGAGTGTGAGTGTAAAAAGGAAGCAAAAGAGAAAAGCTGCTTGATCATAGAAAAGTGAAAGAGCGATTTTAGTACAGCGACGAATACAGAAGAAGAATAAACCATTCCCCCTCCCTTGTTAGGCACAGGACTGCATTTTCACACAGAGGAAAAGAAGCACAATATTGATGATATGAAATTGAAGCACACAGACAAATAACCAAACAAATATGAAAATACCAACAAACACAGTGGAACCTCCCTTATAAGACTCCCTCCCTGTTAAGACCTACTTTTCTGAGACATTGCAACTCTTTGTGAGTAATAAAATTACCTCCCTTATAAGACCCCTCCCTTAAAGACCCCTCTTCTTCTTCAATCACTCAGACAGTTTCCTGTCAATTATGAGCGCAGATGCGTCATGCTGCCGTTATGCGCCTAACTAAGAAATAGTTAGGCCCAGCAAGTCCGACTTCGGCTGGAGGAGGAAATGTTTTCAAAAGTGTTTCGTGAAAAAAGGCAGGAGAACGGACCGGTAAGGCAGAAAGATAGACCCCCTGGTATCCCCACAGGGGAGTCTTTCCAAGTCTGTAAATCCACCTCTTTTTCTTTCTCTTTGTCGTTTATGACCCACATTTTGAGGGTTTCTAAAACAAAACCTTTGAGCTCATTCATTTGTCGAAACTGATTGGATTAGGTCAAATTGTTTCCTGAATGAAATAGTTTTCCCTTTATTCTTTGGGATAGAGTGGTAGGATTGTGGTCATATTTTGCTAAAATGTGGTGAGCAATCTTGTGTGGATTAATTCGCTTAATTGCGTTTTGCATTTGGTTAATTGCGTTGTGTTAGATAATGCTATGGACCAACTTATAGCGTTTGTAGGCTTAGAATTCAACAGCCTTTCTTGTGTATTTTGTTAGAATGTGATAATGCTAAATCTTTCCAATCTTTCAAAACCGCTCTTAAAACTCACCTCTTCCGGCAATACCTCTGATTTCTTCCTTGTCCTGTTTCCTGCCTTAAAACTGTTCCGCACGTTGTGTGTGTGTGTGGGGGTGTCAGACCTGTTTACTCTACTCTTTTCGAGTAGCATTCTACTCAATTTGGACCTCTACTACTCTTCAAAATTGAAAATAATGCACCTTAGTACTCATTTTCAGTGAACATTGTTTGATGGTTTAATGAATAAAGCTACACATTTTGCACCAAAACTACTCATTTCAGCTATCCAGACTACTCAAGACTTGTGTAGGGGGTAAGCAGGTCTGGCGTGTTGTGGCTATGTGTATGTTTTTGATAGTTAATATTGTAGTAGCTTATGATCTATGTATGTATTTAAATAATTGTGAAGCGACGTGAGCTCAAGAGAGAAAGGGCGCTCTATAAATGTTAGTTATTATTATTATTATTATTATTATTATATAAGTCACTTCACTGGTCGGCTTACCTTTCAGCGCGGAGGTATGGAGGAAGGCTGAGTATCGATCAAGCCGAAATGGACATGAGCTATGGTCAGTACTAGATTCGCTCCCCTCTCCCCCACTCTCCTTCGAATAGTGCATGAGTAGAAATAGCCCAACAAAAAATGTAGGGTAAAGGTCAAGATGTGCCACCCCCCCTTCATTTCTCGGTTAATTGTATTTTTCCGTTTTTGCCTTTCTTACCATACATAAAGCTGTATTTTAGGAAATTTTTTTTAGCTAATAACCTTTTTGGAATACTAACCCTATCCCTAACCCTAGCCCTAAACCTAACCCTACCCCCCACTATGTACTGCAGTACACCGCGATTTGTCACAGTTGTGGTTCGTTGCGTTTTTCCGTCTTATAGGGTGGGGGTTAGGGCTAGGGTTAGGGATAGGGTTAGTATTCCAAAAAGATTATCAGCTAAAAATTAGCTTTATGTATGAATGCAGGGGGGGTGGCACATCTTTACCTTTACCAAATGTAGCTATTCTTACCCCTCCTCCCCTCCCCTCCTTCCTCTTTTCTTTCCCCGGAGCATACCGTTATTAGACTTATGCATGAGTAGAGAAAGACGGAGAGAATGTTTGTTTTGTATTGACATTTGGTATATTCTAGTCACAGAGACCTATCTCTGTGAAATTCAGGCTGCTCTCCCCCGGAGAGTGCGTCACCACAAGTGCAGCGCCTACCCTTTTTTTTTTTTTGGGGGGGGGGGGCACAGGGTGAGGAGGGGGTGGGGGCACACTTGGAAAACCTAGCTATCAATTTGGCCATGCCAGGCAGCAGGATTTCTCCCTGCTCTTACCAACTTTCAACTGCCGTGGGATTTTTGCGTGTCGTAAAGCAGCACGGGTCAGACTAGCTTTAAGTCCCCATTCGAAGGACTGGACGTTCAGTTTGATTTTCCTGTAAAGCTAAGAAAGAAAGGGGCGAGGGGGCCGGGGCCGGGATTCGAACCCGGGGTCACTAACGCTGCAGTCACGCGTTACATTTGGCAGGCGAACGTCTTAACCACTCTGCCACCTTTCTCCCTCTGGTCACCGTTTCCCTGTGGGCCAACTAATCCACTAGGCTGCAGCACTTAGAGCCCTTTCCTACTAGACTCGTGCAGGAGTGCAGATGAACGTAGGAGAGTAGTGGTCTGTGTTCTCTATACACACACACACACACAGATTTTCAGGCATGGTAGACCTCTGCGAATCGCAGAAAACCCACGAAAGTGAAAATGTACCCACCCACCCACAAAACAAAAAAAAGCTGGGGTAAAACATTTGCCCTGGTGCCTAAAAATTACAGGCGTTAAAACCTATGCAATCGCTTCGCGGAACCGGATGTGAATGACTGAACAAGCAACTTCCCGCCGAAGTTAGCAGTCGTGCGCAGCCTAGCTCACGCCACACGTTTCCAGATTTGTGATCCTAGTGCTTTTTCTTCTTCTTCTTCTTCATTTTGACACCAACTTCATCAGTTTAGTTTGAGTCGACATCTTTCAAATGAAATGCAGAATCGGTTGGATATTCTTCCGCGAAACTCAGTTTGCCGCCTCTACCATGCCTGGATTTTTTATTAATTTATTAATTATTATTAGGTACTTTATAGTCACAGAGGCATCTCTGTGAAAATCGGGTTGTTCCCTCCTGGAGAGCGCGTCGCAGCCAGAGGCGCGCCACCCTTCTTTTATTTTTTTATTTTCATGCGATTTTTTTTGTGTGATTGATGAGGAAGGAAGGGGGGGGGTATATTTTGACCAAGTGACAATTTTTTCGTTGCCACTGGGTTTAATGTGTGCTAAGTGCATGGGCACACGGGACCTCAGTTTATCGTCTCATCCGAAAGACTCCACATTCAGACCGTAAGGCCTAGTGCAAAGTGAGAGGAGAAATCCCCTGTACCCAGGTTCGAACTCGGGTTTACTTGACACGAAGCGAACGCGCTACCACTGTGCCACTCTCTACTCACACACTACCTTCCTCCTCCTCTCAACCTTTAGACTTGCACATGTGAAGAGATGGATATTATATAGAGTTAAGGTTACACCTCCAAGCTCTTAACTCATTCAAGTCGTTCCGAACATATATGTCCGGAATTAATAGGTAGTTGTCAATTTGATGCATTGGCTTCGAGGGAAGTAAATCTGTGTGCACACCATACCTTAGTCACTTCTAATCTTGCCTCACTCCCTATCCCCCCTCCTCCGTCTTCCTCTCCCCCTCACCTCCCCCCTTCCATTCCATGCCTCTCCCTCTCCCCCCCCCCCCCCCCCCACCTCCCCAATGTTGTAATACAATTAGATTTGTGGGGATATGAAAATTCTGCATGGGTAGTGCTGCACTTTAGATGGTTTTGAATCTGTGGGTAGCCCATAGGTTGAAACTGTTAACGAAGACTGGGATATATTGTCAGCTGTTTGCCCCTACCATGCCATCAGACTTGTGCTGGGTTAGTTCTAGTTGTGTTGTTGTTAGCTGTCCCCACCTATCAGATTCATGCATGGTTGTTGTCGTTGTTGTCGTTCCCTGGCTTAAAGACTCCAGGGATCATCCCAACCACCAAAGCAATAAATGATTTCGGAAGCAACTAGGGGAGAGCAGTTCGTGAAAATTAGAGTTGCTTACCTCCATTACTCGGTCAAATACCATAGGAACAATGCAACAATGGCGTCGAAGTTTGAAACCGCAGGATGCGAGTCAGCTACTTACAAAGGTGGTTTTTTTAGGACAATTAGGGGTGGCCAGTGGCCACAAACTGATAAAACTTGCAAAATGTGACGTAAAAATATAAATGACATAAATTTTTAGAATGACGCACGGTGTTCGAAGTGCTGTATGTCTGCTCAAACACACGAGTTGAGAGTTGATGGTAGAGTAACTTCCCCTGTTTGACCAATTGAAAAAGGCAAGATCACTCACACACACCATGAAATTTCTCCCCTTAATTATTTCCGAACAATTCCTATTGAACACTATGGTACAAATACGCCAACTAGGGATGAGAACATTAAGTGTGTGACCGTTCTCGGTTACCCAGCCTCACTCCGACTTTGGGGGATTTTGAACTGATGATGTTATGCTAGGAGCTTGTCATGGCTAAAGACAATCCCCGCATAACTATGCAGAGCATAGCAACATTTTGATGTAGCCTTGGTGTTCTAGCTTATGTCAATTGGTCTGACACAGCCTTATGCCAACGCGACATGCATGATTGGTATTAGTGATTTTATCTCGCGTTTTTCATGGTTTTGAATCTCAGACTAGAGGACTGTTTTTTGGGGGGGGGGGGGGGGGGGGTGTTGAGGTTTTAGTTGCGTGTTTGTATGTCTATGACTATGTGTTTCCTCTTCCTCTCTCCCTCCGTCAGCGGCTGACCCTCTCTGCTTTCATATCAAACCTCAAAACCCACCTTTTCCCTGTCATTGAAGCTCACTCTCTTTCACTTTCTTAGGTCTTATTCTCAAACTATTATCTTCTTGTTCGTCTTTGTATAGCGTCTTTGTTTGAATTAGTTATGAATGTTTAACGTGTGTGTGTGCTTCGATTGGATTTCAATCAAGATTTAGCGCCGTATGAATACTGTATGTTGTTGTTGTTGCTGTTGTTTGCGTGGGGGTGAGGGTGGGGGTGAGGGTGGGAATACGACTGTGTCTGAGTATGTTTGATATATATGACTGATGTAAATCTTGCATGTGGGGTGATTCTTGGTTTTGTAAAGCGCCAAGAGTAGTTCACCTAGAATGCGCATTATATATATTATTTTAGTTACGTGGATAACAGTGTCATACAGAAAGCAATGGTTAAAATTTGTTAAAGACCCCGCACGTCACGTGTCACATTCCCTCTTATGCTAGGAAGATTTCTTAAGATTCCTTACTAACTATAAGAGGGAAAACCGTGGTTTTGACACGTGATGTGGGGGGTCTTTAAGAGATAAATGAATAATAGAAATAAATAAAGAGAAAGTTGTTTTCTCCCAATTTGCATTGTTTTCAATATGGCGATAGTTTTTTGTGTGTGTGTGCTGCTTTTGTGCAACATGTGGTAGTTGTCCTAATGTAAGCGCGTGTTTGATTTGCGCAAATTTGTTTTGTATTTTGTTTTCTTCCACTTATTATTCATACTAGCGCAACGCCGAGTACTGGTAACGCCTTGTAACGGTAACGCCTAGTAACGGTAACGCCAAGTACTGGTAATGCTGAGTACAGCAAATTTGAAGTGATTCGGTTCAGAAACGGCAGAGTTATAAGGCCCCGTTTCCCGTTGGCGCTGCTCTGAGAGTGATGCACTCTCCCGATTCTCTTCAAATTTTCTGCCAGGCTTCGCCCCTGCCATAGCAAGCCTGACAGCAAATTGGAAGCGAATCGGTTAAGAAACGTCGGAGTTATTCGTGAAAAGGTCAAGCGGCGTATAGCGCGCGCGTTTCTGAAGCGATTCGAATCCGGTTTGGCACACCGATAGTCACTGTCTCCGGTCATGTATCTGCCAAATTGGAAGGCAATCGGCCCAGAAACGCCGGAGATACGGGCGCCGAGAGGCCGGCGGATGCGCGTTTCGCGCATTTGCGAAACCGCGCAAATGATACAGCCGCCTCGGTTGCCGTTGCCATCGCCCTGTTAGGGCTCACAGCAAATTTGAAGCGATTCGGTCGAAAAACGGCGGAGTTATAAGGCCCGTTTTGTGTTTCAGACACACAGAGACACACACACACACACACACACACGGACACTTGGCTTATTACTATATGATTTTACTTTGGTGAAATTGCGCAAGCACTTTCTTTTCTAGCACTGTGCGTTGCATTTTTTTTATGTTTTAAATTTCCTCCAAAAATTCTTTACATATTTTTGGGGGTGTAAAAAGATTTCTTATTGTGTTTGTTTGTTTATTTGTTTGCGTTTTTTAACATCTTGAAATTATGTTTAGAAATTTCACCCCCCCAAAAAAAAATTCCATACTTTTATGTGTGTAATGTTCAAAATATCTGTACACTATAATAATTGTTCAAAACATATTTACTGTTATGCTGCTTTACATCTAAATATACATCTATGTTCTGTGCACATGTCTGTCAATTACCAAGCTCTCAGTTCACATTAATATCAATTATGTTTCAGTACAGTCAAACCTCTATTATAAGTCCCTCCGTTAAAGGACCTCCTCTCTATTAAGACTGATTTTTTTTTTTTGGGGGGGGGGCACAGGCGTAATGTATCTTAGCATGATTTATGTATGAAGCTGACCTCCGTTATAAAACCCCTCCAATTTAAGACCGATTTTTGCTGACCTTTTGGACGTCTTAAAATAGAGGTTTGACTGTATATCAGTTACCACGCTTTCGCTTTGCATTAATATCAGTCATGTTTTAACAGGCAAATGTTAAGATCAGCCCCCTCCTCTGCCCCTTCTATTCATTTCAGACGGTTTCAGGTTAGGGTTAGAGTTATGAATATGGTTTGGGTTAGGGTTAGAGATAGGTTTAGGGTCAGTTTAGTCATCAACGTTTATTGTTTTGTGTATTTGACACTAAGCTTACCCTAAACCTATCCCTATCCCAAACCCTATTCTTAACCCTAACCCTAACCTGAAGCCGTTTAATCCACACACAAAAATAAAAATTTATGGTATGTTATGAGATTGACATTTAATTGACCTTCAGACTATCCCTAACCCTACCCCAAAGCCTATTCCTAACCCTAACACTAACTGAAACCATCTGAAATGAATGGAAGGGGCAGATGAGGAAGCTGATCTTAACATTTGCCTTTTAATATAATCATTAACAAATACTTATAATGCTTTTATTACATTAGTAATTTTGTTTCGTTTTTTTAACTTTTGTATAATATGCGACCCAGCGCCACAAAAGGGACATTAAGTCGCTGGGATAGTTTCTCACAACAGGCTTGGAAAGTCAAAAATCATGTTTTGACAATTTTGAGTTATGGGTATTTTTTGGTTCTCTAGCATCTTATCTTTCATATTTGTAAAGGACAATCTTTAATATTGTCTCTAAGTGGTCTTATAAGCGCTTTAAAACGAGTAGGTCAATGCATTTTCTTCAGCTGGGCTAGACGTTAGACTGTGTTTTCTCAAAATGGCTGACACTCACCCTACTAACTTTAAATGCTCATAACTCTGGAACGGAAAAAGATACAAGAATTGTCTGACGTTTTTCAAATGTATAATTTTCCCAGAAGGGTCAGTTTGACACTTAATGTCCCTTTCATGGTGTCGGGTCACTCATCAGCAAACTAACCATTATTTTACGCCTAACTTACCCAGCTTTGCTTTTGTGTTTCTGTTTCTGTTTCTGCTTCTGCCTCACCTTGATGACCTGCACCAATCAAATTACGCTCCCGTCTTCCTCTGCACCAATCAAAATCTGCCGCTGATCCCCTGCACCAATCAAATCATGTTCCCGTCTTCTTCCTCTGCACCAATAACACGCTGTTCTTCTTCGTCTGCACCAATGGAAACCGCTGTTGCTGTGTCACCTGGCTTAACATGATTGGCTGGCTGTATTGTGTATTACCATATCCTGCTACTGCTTCTACTACTGCTGTTAATACTACTTCTGCTGCTGCCGTTTCTCTCTCTCCCTGATTGTGGTGTGCGGTGGTTGGTTGTCTACATATACTTTTTGCCTTACAATCTCGGATTGTTTTGGGGCGGGAATAAACTGAAAACCTTGCTGTCCCTGATTCCCTCCCTTCCCTATAAACTCCCCTGACTCTTCTTTTTTTCCATTAATTCCCGATGGAACACTTTAAAACAATAATAATAAATAAATAATTGATCAAATCATTCCACGTACAGTTCTGAACGCCCCGGGGTATTACCGACCCCACTTCTTCCCCCCTCCCCACTAACTCCGTCTACCCCTCACCCCCCTCATCCTCCCACTATGCCAGAGTGGGCCCCCCCTACCCCTACCCCCTCCCCCCCTATCCGGCAAGGCTCGAACCCCAGTCTCTCGCGCTCTGGGGAAGACTCGGGCGCGGCGGGTGCTCACGTACCCAAAGCGGGTGCCCATGTACCCAGTCCTGTACCCCCCACCCTCCCCATTCCTAACCCTTCCTCCTCCTCCCTTCCCCTTGCTCCCCCACCCCCTCCACTCTCTCGCCCATCTACTACTACCACCACCCCCACCCCTCTTCGATCGACGGTAAACGTTTGTGGGGATGTAAGTATTTCCTCTTTCCTTGTTGATCGGCTCAGACGGTTTCCTGTCGTATGAGCGCAGATGCGTCATGCTGCCATCATGCGTCAGGCTAAGAAATAGTTAGGCCCGGTGTGGCATTCTCAAAATGGATTTGTTCTCAACATGTCTGCGCATGTGCGAAATCGATCATGACGTACCATCAAATTTTTTCTGTTGTGTATTCGACACTAAATTGACCCTAAACCTATCCCTAACCCTATTCCTAACCCTAACCTGAAACCTTCAAATAAACAAAAAATGTCGCACATGCGCAGACATGTTGAGAACAAATCCATTTTGAGAACGCCACACTGGAGAGAAAATCTTTGCAAGAATTTCTATTTAAAAAAAGGGCAGGAGAATGGACCTAGTAAGGCAGAAAGATAGTAGATGACAGCAAGCAAAGAGAAAAGGCAGAGTCAAAGAGAGTGACAGATTTAAAGGAAGTTACAAGCAAGGAACTTTTAGAAGGTGGGGGAACTATTTGTGCGAAAGACACACACACACTCACCAGTATCCCACATGGGGAGGGAGAGGGAAAGAGGGTGTGTGCGGCGTTTTAACGTTTTTATTTGTTACTGATTCCTTTTGTTGTTGGTTGATGTTTGCTTGAAGTTTTGGGCCAACAGTAAAGTGATAATTGTCGCGATGTTAGCATACATGTGTGGTTTTATTGGACTAACACTCTTATTCTTTTCTTTTTTTTCTATGCTTTTTCTCAATGGTAGAATTTCCCCCTGAAGTTTTATGGGTCCGTACTAAAGCAGTGATGCACATTTTTGGAACCTTTAATAGGACAATGTGTCCTGGCTCAGCATTATCAATAGGACAATATGTCCTGGATCAGCATTATCAATATGTCCTGAATCAGCATTATCAATAGGATGATGTGTCCTGGCTCAGCATTATCAATAGGACAATATGTCCTGGCTCAGCATTATCAATAGGACAGTGTGTCCTGGATCAGCATTATCAATAGGACAATATGTCCTGGCTCAGCATTATCAACAGGGCAATGTGTCCTGGATCAGCATTATCAATAGGACAATATGTCCTGTATCAGCATTGACAATAGGACAATATGTCCTGGATCAACATTATCAATAAGACAATATGTCCTGTTTCAGCATTATCAATAGGACAGATGTCCCGAACTTGCTGCTTTGCACAGTGATGCAATAGGACAGTTGTCCTGACTCAGCATTATCAATAGGACAGATGTCCCGAACTTGCTGCTTTGCACAGTGATGCAATAGGACAGTTGTCCTGACTCAGCATTATCAATAGGACAGATGTCCCGAACTTGCTGCTCTGCACAGTGACGCAATAGAAAAGTTGTCCTGGATCAGCATTATCAATAGGACAGATGTCCCGAACTTGCTGCTCTGCACAGTGACGCAATAGAAAAGTTGTCCTGACTCAGCATTATCAATAGGACAGATGTCCCGAACTTGCTGCTATGCACAGTGATGCAACAGGACAGTTGTCCTGACTCAGCATCATCAATAGGACAGATGTCCCGAACTTGCTGCTCTGCACAGTGATGCAATAGGACAGTTGTCCTGACTCAGCATTATCAATAGGACAGATGTCCTGAACTTGCTGCTTTACACTGTGTGAGGTTGAGAAAGACCTATTGCTCAATGAGCGACTTAGCTGGCTCTTTTGCTCGCCAGGTGGCATAACGCTCGAGTGGGGTTAATCCTCTCTATATTCTTAGTTGGGGATAAAGAGAGAGGGAGGAGTCCAACCCTCTCTCTCTCTCTCTCACTACGCCCAACTAAGAACATTGCGTGATAAGCCCCTAGTGGTTTGACTGCCCCCTGGCGGTCAAATCATCGCCATAAGTCGACCATTTGAGGTGGAAGGGGGGTCCAAATCATCGCCATAAGTCGACCATTTGAGGTGGAAGGGGGGTCCAAATCATCGCCATAAGTCGACCATTTGAGGTGGAAGGGGGGTCCAAATCATCGCCATAAGTCGACCATTTGAGGTGGAAGGGGGGTCCAAATCATCGCCATAAGTCGACCATTTGAGGTGGAAGGGGGGTCCAAATCATCGCCATAAGTCGACCATTTGAGGTGGAAGGGGGGTCCAAATCATCGCCATAAGTCGACCATTTGAGGTGGAAGGGGGTCCAAATCATCGCCATAAGTCGACCATTTGAGGTGGAAGGGGGGTCCAAATCATCGCCATAAGTCGACCATTTGAGGTGGAAGGGGGGTCCAAATCATCGCCATAAGTCAACCATTTGAGGTGGAAGGGGGGTCCAAATCATCGCCATAAGTCGACCATTTGAGGTGGAAGGGGGGTTCAAATCATCGCCATAAGTCGACCATTTGAGGTGGAAGGGGGGTCCAAATCATCGCCATAAGTCGACCATTTGAGGTGAAAGGGGGGTTCAAATCATCGCCATAAGTCGACCATTTGAGGTGGAAGGGGGGTCCAAATCATCGCCATAAGTCGACCATTTGAGGTGGAAGGGGGGTCCAAATCATCGCCATAAGTCGACCATTTGAGGTGGAAGGGGGGTCCAAATCATCGCCATAAGTCGACCATTTGAGGTGGAAGGGGGGTCCAAATCATCGCCATAAGTCGACCATTTGAGGTGGAAGGGGGGTCCAAATCATCGCCATAAGTCGACCATTTGAGGTGGAAGGGGGGTCCAAATCATCGCCATAAGTCGACCATTTGAGGTGGAAGGGGGGTCCAAATCATCGCCATAAGTCGACCATTTGAGGTGGAAGGGGGGTCGAATCATAAATTTCCAGATTTTGACTTATAATGGTCGACTTATGGCGATGATTTGACCGCCAGGGGGCAGTCAAACCACTAGGGTCTTATCACGCTATATTCTTAGTTGGGCGTAGTGAGAGAGAGAGAGAGGGTTGGACTCCTCCCTATCTCTCTCTCTCTCTCTTTATCCCCAACTAAGAATATAGAGAGGATTAGCCCCACTCGAGCGTTATGCCACCTGGCGGGCGAAAGAGCCAGCTAAGTCGCTCATTGAGCAAAAGGTCTTTCTCAACCTCACACAGGAGTATTGAAGTGTAAAAACGATCATTTCTGCGACTTTGGGGATCTGCTGGTATTATATAGCCCCTCTGTCCCCAAAACAACTTTTTTTTTTAAATTGGGTAGGCGCTGCACTTGTGGCAACGCGCTCTCCAAGGGAGAGCAGCCCGAATTTCACAGAAATAAGTCTCTGTGACTAGAATATGCCAAATACAAATGCAATACTTATCATCTCCAGTTTATAGACATTTTGTAAATTTCCTCATGAGTTTGTGTGTTTTTTGTCAATCAGGGGTGGGATTTTGTCCGTTTTTTTGCCTGAAATCCGGTATTTTTAAAAAAAATTCCGACATTGAGAAAAAAAAATTCTGGAAAAAATAAATCGGGAAGAAACGCACTCTTGTTTTGGTCGGTCGCGGTATTAAGACAATCCTAACTTCCGCCATGTCAATCATGGCCGGCCGTACAGTTTATTAATCAAATTTTGTTCAGGGGGTGGGCCACGAGTTGTTGAAAATCTAGTTTTACTTTTCTTTTTTTCTTTGGTCAAATCCCATCCCTGGTCAATTCTGTTGTTTTTTAATCCAATCACATGTTGTGTTTCTTCTTCTTGTTGTGGACAGATCCCAATTGTGTAGACAAATGAAACGGCCCGGGACACGAAAGAGCGAAAAAAGAGACGGGGGAATTTTGGTCCAGCCACCACTGCTCTTCACGAAACTTCAGACGACGTCACGTCACCTTCTTCTTCAGACGACGTCTTCAATCCAAGCTGACGACATGACACATCCACCGATGTCATGTCATCACCTCCTCTGACGTGTGTAATCCAAGCTGACGACGCGACATGACATGACATGACATGTCCTTTCTGATCCAGCGTCGACGACGACAGACTCGATCCTGCCCAACAAAAAACACCGCAACTTTTCGTTTAGTCGAACGAACAACTTTCAGGAGGGTTTTCCTTTGGCGTAAGGAGTGTGTGTGACTATTATAGCGAACATTCTGCCAGATTTTGTTTCTTTTGTTTGTTTTTTTGTTTTGTTTTTGGGCGCGGAAACGTGTTTGTGAAAAGTGGGCGGATTGAAACTCTGCTGGATTAAAGAGCGTGTGACTGTCATGGTAAACGTTCTGCTAGCGTTTTAAGATTTTTTTTTTTTTTAATTTGCAGAAACCATGTTTGTGTCTTTGTGGCAACAGGGCTCCCAGGGACCCCCGTTTGGGGGTCTATGAAGCACTAAAATTCTAAAGGACCCTCTAAAAGAATGTGCAGGGGGTCCCAGGGATGCATTAGAAAAAAAAAAGTTAGCATTCGCAATGCCACTGGGACCCTCTATCCCGGCCTCTAGGACCCTCTATACTGTAAGTGAAGGAGTCCCTGGGACCCCTTGTTTTGCAGGATGATTGTGAGCCCTGGGCAAGCTCTGAATTAACTGAGTAATGGGGTGCAATGATCCGCTTATTTTGCGCTGACTCCTATTGTTTGGGCATGAAAAACAAATGTGTGTAAAATCACCCGTGTCTCAAAGAATTGAACTCGGCTTATGAACACGAACCACCGCGGCTGCAAAGCTTTCGATCCAATCTTGACAGTTTTCAGGTGGTTTTGTGGGGTGGTTTTTTTGTTCGAAGCAACAAATAAAATGTGTTTATGTAGGTTGAAATTAATGAAACGACTGACGAATCCGTTTGTGCAATGTGGTATCAAAACTTCTTTTTTTTAGCCCAGTTCTGGAAATTTTTGTGGTTTTTGTTTTTGTTTGTGTGTGTTTGTTGTTTGTTTTTTCTTAGAGCAAGTTTAAGTGCAGCATTGTTTCCAACATGGTGACGTTTGGTACTTCTTTTTTTTTCCCTTGAGAAACTGAATTGTGTTGGATGTTAAAATTCCAATGGACGGTGGAAAGCGTTGTATGCTGCGATGGATCAGAAACCTTCCCAAGAATATGCACAGTTTCTGAGTCACCAGTGGACGATGGAAAGTGTTGTATGCAACGAAGGATCAGAAACCTTCCCAAGAGTCTGTGCGGTTTCTGAGTCACCAGTGGACGATGGAAAGTGTTGTATGCAACGAAGGATCAGAAACCTTCCCAAGAGTCTGTGCGGTTTCCGAGTCACCAATGGACGATGGAAAGTGTTGTATGCAATGAGGGATCAGAAACCTTCCCAAGAGTCTTCGCGGTTTCTGAGTGACCAGTGGACGATGGAAAGTGTTGTATGGAGCAAGGGATCAGAAACCTTCCCAAGAGTCTGTGCAGTTTCTGAGTCACCAGTCACCATTCTGATCTGTTGTTGGGAAGTTTTGTTGTTAAAACTGTGAAAATACTGGTAAATTTTCTGGTTTGTCCCGTTAGAGAGTTGTTCAGGTTATGTCTGGTGAACAGTGTGTGTGTGTGTAAATAAAGAGGAAAACGCAAAACTGACGAAACGGAAACGTATGCAAACGAGTTAATGAAATTGTCTCCAACCCTGAGAAACCTGTTGGTGTTTAAATGGTGTGACTCGACTCGACTCCAGTGTTATGTATGCAAATTACATGCAAATTCCAACAAGGCGTTAAGTCCATCCCTCCTACATGGAACTCGGAATCTGGTGACTGGTGAACATATTGCAACAACGTCGACAAAAATCTCTGCTATAGACTTTTGCAAGCACAAAATAAATTGACGTAAATGTCGTGTGCAAAGGATTGGTAATATGCATAGTTCATCCCTCGATGCTCGTAACATAGGTTGGATTAAGGGGGAAAGATATTTTGTGTTAAACGACCACTTTTTCTTCTTCATCTTTTCAAACTATTTCACGATTGAACGAAAATGCTGAAACCCTATTCAAAACCTTGGCGATGTGCTAGGGCTTTAAGAAAGCATAAACATAAATGCGTTTCTGTCGCATATAATTGCGTACGTGTGTTCAGACGCATAGCAGACGTTGCCTTCTTTGCAGTGTTCGGTTTCTCACATATTTGAACAATAAATGATCCATTTGAAATGCGAGAAGCAAAAGATTTGGACTTTTGAGTCGAAAATTTCATGAGAGACTTTTCGTGTTCAAGCTGTGATACTAAGCTAGAGACGCGTGACTGCCAAGTGTAGAGTGGCACAGTGGTAGCGCGTTCGCCTCGTGTCAAGTAAACCCGAGTTCGAACCTGGGTACAGGGGATGTTTCCTCTCACTTTGCTCTAGGCCTTACGATCTGAACGTGGAGTCTTTCGGATGAGACGATAAACCGAGGTCCCGTGTGCCCATGCACTTAGCACACGTTAAACCCAGTGGCAACGAAAAAGTTGTCATTTGGTCAAAATTTAACCACCCACAAAAATTGCATACAACAACAAAATTTGCGTGGCGCGCCTCTGGCTGCGACGCGCTCCCCAGGTGGGAGCAACCCGAATTTCACAGAGACACCTCTGTGGCTATAAAATACTGAATGCCTAAGTAAACTGGAATTCCAAGACTATTTCAGGGCTGCCTAGGCCCATTTTTGCAAGTTCCTATACCTGATCACGTTTTTAGTGCTGTGATTTTCGCACACCACCACCCGTGAGTGTAGATTTTCTTTTTTCAAACCTTTTTTTTTTGTTGAAGTTTAGTTTTAGTCGTTAAGGGGGGAAATATGTTTGTGCTTTCATTATGTTCGCATCCAGTCCAGCTCCGAACAGAAAACTTTATCTGTTTTGATTGAAACCACCGTTTTTAGGGTTTGGGGGAAATTTTGTTTCGGTCAAAGAAAACAAAATTTGATCTGAAAGGTGTCTGTGGATTACTATGCTATATACACTCTATGAAAGGGGAAGCAACTCGTCCAGAACTCTTCTTCAGTACAGAAATCCGTATTCCTCGAGGCGTTTCGTGGTGTGTGTGCTTCACACAAAACATTCAACCCGTGCTATATATGCTACGATTATGGTGAAAAACTCGAAACGTGCGGAAAAACCTGATAAGGGAACTATATGGTACGCGCAAGTTTTTGTGATGCTAGAAATCGTTCATTTTGTCATCTGCATATCTTTCAATTTAGGTGATTTTTTTTGTAAAAAAGCTTAAGGTGATTTTTTTTTGATTTTTTTTTTTTTTAAAGCTGTGTTGTTTGTCGAACTTGATAAGCATGTTGATTTATCGATCGATATTTGAGGTGATTTATGTTGAAACCGAAGACGATACGTGTTCTTTTATTATTTCGTAGGCATTTAAAGTGATTGTGTCGACTTGAAAAGGATACATGTTGTTTCAAGACCTTTGATTGGTCTGTTCTATCCGGCTCAACTCGCTCGATATTTCGAATTCTACAAACTGACGATTCCCCAGACTTGTATCGGATACTTGTGTATCCCTCGGATCTGGGCAGTGTATCCTAGCAGATCTGCTAGCGGATCCTCGCAAGAAGTATCCCAAAACTATCCAATTTTGTTTGTTTGATGTTGTGTTTTTTGTAGTTGGGACGATTTCGGTTGTCCTTTTCTTTTTGGTTTAAAATCAAAACTTAAAAATATGACCCATATGTTGAGTTTGTGTGTGTGTGGTTACACAAAATCTGTTGTCCCAGGCATTTATTGCTTAAAATAAAGACGAGAATTTTGTTCTTCATAACAAAAAAAATGAGGGTAATGTAATAATTTGAACCATTGTGATTCGTAACGGATCGAGAAACGGCCAGAAAATGTTGAAATGTTTGGTAAGCAAGGATTGGAAGAGAGTTATTTCTTGTTGATTCAGTGCGTTGGGGGATAAAAAATGTGTTTTGCGGCGAAATAGTGTGTACAATATGTTAGATGTCCAAACGTAGCGAAGAATGTATTGATTGAGAATGAGTGCAAACAATGGTGGTATGCTAAATTGGTAAAACGGTCTATCGCAATATGTAGTTATTCATTATCATTGTCCTCTGCTTTGTAGTTTATGTGAGAGAGAGTTTTACCGTATAATATTACAAACAGAAATTGACTGTTAATGTACAAAAATATATATATGATATCTGTGCAATTTTTTCCTGATCATGCTAACGTTTCGATTATCTCGTTTTGTTTTTTGTGTAATGTAAACACTTGTTGGACTGGATATCTACCTGCATCAGACGCCCCACTGTTTAGTTGGGTTGGGGGGTGGGTTGTTTTATTGATTATTTCTTTTCTTTAATTAATGACATCATTTTCAGCATCACGTATTCCATGAAGAGCGTGTGTGAACGAACCTTAGGCCTGGCCAGAGTTGTCATTCTTTGATGAATTTTTTTGTGTGCATTATTTTAGGTTGTTGATATATATATAAAATTCTGTTTTGTTTTGTTTTCTTCATTATTTTAGGTGGTTCATATACAATTGTTTGTCTTTTTGGGGGGGTTGATATATAATTTGGTTTTATTTTATCTGTAGTAACCTTTGCCTAATCGACTTCAAGATATAGTGAAGCTGCAAACGGTCTTTTTACACTTTTACTCGTCATCACAGTGTCCCATATGTGCCCTGCCGGGCCGAGAGGACGTAAAACTCTATATTTCATTTTCACTCGTCATCACAGTTATTAATCAATTCTTGGCTTCAAAGACTTTCTGGGTTTTGTGTGTGTGCATGTTTGTGTGTGTGCATGTTTGTGTGTGTGTGTCTTTGGGTTGGAGTTGTGTTTTTGTTGCTGGATTTTTAGGTCATCAAAGAACTTTCGGTAAAGGTCAAGATGTGCCACCCCCCCTGCATTTCTCGCTTAATTTCCATTGTTCCGTTTTTGCCTTTCTTACCAAACATAAAGCTGCATTTCATGAACCTTTTCAGCTAATTATCTTTCTTGAATAATTAGCTGCAGTCATGATAAATGCCAGTATCTAATAGGATCCCCCCCCCATGTAGTGCAGTACACTGCAGCATTTGTCACAGTCCAGGGCCTGTATTCACATTGAGATAGCATGAGACTTAGCATGATGCTAACTTAGAAGCTCTTCCAATGTCCTATAGGATTTAATAGGACTTTTGGAAGAGCTTCTAAGTTAGCATGATGCTAAGTCTCATGCTATCTCAACGTGAATACAGGCCCTGGTTCATGGCATTTTTCCGTCTTGCCTTTATCTTCTACTATTATTGAATGCATGTGTTTCATTATGTAAATGGATGAAAATTAAGTGTTAAAAATAGCAAATGATAGAGGATGAAGTATTCAATCTGCAGTAAGAAAGGCAAGAACGGAAAAATGGAAACAACCGAGAAATGGAGGAGGGGGGGGGAGCATCTTTACCTTTACCTTTTATTGTACTAATTAATTGCTGCTTCCAGTGTGAACTTTATTGTTATAAAGTTATATTTTGTTGTTATATTTTCTGGATCTTTTTATTTTTATTTTCAGTGCTTTTACTTCCTATTTTTTTAATTGTAATATATAACTAAGGCTGCTTTATATACATCAACTACTACACGTCAACAGTTCTGTTGTGCTCCTAATTATTGAATAATTATGTGGAGACGACTGGTTAATTCGTTTATTAGGCGTGTATCATATTTTGCAAACTGTAAGGCAATGCTTTTATTTTATTTTTCAAAGACTGAAATCCCAGCATCTTGTAATCTGACTAACGATATAAGTAAGAAAGTATCACATTTAAATCTGAGTAACTTCCCCTGTTTGACCGATTGAATTAGGCAAGATCACTCCCACACACCATGAACTTACTCCCCTTGATTATTTCCGAACAATTCCTATTAACAAGTTTTAAATTGGTTATTTCACGAACTGGGCAAATTCATTTCATGAAATGGGCAAAATTGAACGATTTTATATATATATAATGCTATATGTTCGCGGTTAGGAAAAAGACGAGATTTGTGCGAAAACCCAGAAAGTTATTTGCAGTGGGGGAAACAGATGTGACTTCTGCCTTCTGCACAACTGCACACCAGACATCGCATGAAAAAGAAACACCCGAAGCTGCTCCCGATGGGATCCAGAGATACACCTGCCCTACCAACACAAGAGCAGATCTACACACCAGTTCTATGGTATTACTGATCCGATGCCTTTTTTTTTTTTTTTTTCACCTCAAAAACTGCCGAAAACCGTTTTTGTTTAAGATGCAAATCTATGTTCTTGTTTATATATATTTTAGATATAATGATGATTACAACTTACAGACTTCAAGTTCAAGTGATAGTGGGTTTTTTTAGTTGTTCATTTTTCATCTTTTTGTGTGTTTTTATTTGTGGCTCAAGCCACAAACCTATAACTCACTTTGTCGGTCGGTCGGTCTGTCGGTCTGTCCAAAATTGTCGCACATTTTGACAAAATTGTCGCACTTCAAATCGAGGCTACACTTCAAATTGAGGCCGCTCTTTAAAATTATGTATTTTAAAAGTGTACAAAATAATAAACATACGTAATACAGACACTACAACAGACACGACGAGTATGCGGTGCTTCTTTCGATGAGTATAAGTAGGATACATAGTTTTAAATGTTTTCCAAAAGATATAAAAAGTTACGAAATGGTGCAGAGATAACATTCTGGTTTACAGATTAAAATTATTGAAAAGCCAGGGGAGATGACTCATGATTGGAGTGGTAAAAATAGACCGCGTGCCACAAACTATTGCGATTTCACGCTTGTTTTAAATTTAGTTTGTTGAACTAGAGGAGAGAGAGAGAGAGGAGAGAAAGATATTATTTTTTGTGCATAGTCTGGGTTGGTTGGTTTTTTGGTTGTTGGGGTGTTGTTGGGTGTGGTTGGGTTTTTTTTTGGGGGGGGCATGTCTAGTAATCAATTTACTGAAGCTTTTTTTTTTCCTTTTTAATATCTAATTTTCTGTGCTCACGGTTTATATTCGTATTGCGGAAATATTGATCAAGTTGGAAACGGCATAGATACTCTCATGTGCTGGTTACTTCGTACCCCAGAAACTTTCACATTGGCTTTTTGCATTTGGTATTTGGGGTCAAAGTATTGATGATTAATGAATGGTTTACAAAGTTGGTCCACTAATCTTCAAGCGATATAAAGCCCATCCCTAGGGGCTCGACTTTTTTTCTTTTTTTGTTGTTGTACTTTTCGGTCTGACTTTTTGTCCACCCGTATGCCTGTGACTCTGTATCTGTCTGTCTCTCCTCTCTCTCTCCTCTTTCTCCTCTCTCTACTCTATCCCCCCTCTCTCTCTATCTCCCCCCCTCTCTCTCTCTCTCTCTCTCTCCTCTATATCTCTCTCTCTCTCTCTCTCTCTCTCTCTCTCTCTCTCTCTCTTTCTCTCTCTCTATCTTTCTCCTCTCTCTCTCTCTCTCTCTCTCTATCTCTCTATCTCTCTCTCTCTCTCTCTCTCTCTCTTCCCCCCCCCCCTCTCCCCCCCCCCCCCCTCTCTCTC
>JAGGCT020002221.1:0-12500 GCA_017654935.2 Phymorhynchus buccinoides
TACCCCTAACTCTAATCCGAAATACTACCCCCCCCCCCCCCCATCCCTAACCCGAGGGACATGTAGAAACGAGGATATATAGAGACGGGGGCTTAATGAGGGTGACACATAGAGGCCGGAACATATGTAGAGACGGGGGCATATGGAGACTGAGACATATATAGAGACATAGAGATGGGACATGTAGTGACGAGGACACTTACAGGCGGGAACACATAGAGACGGGGATACATTGAGACAGGGACATAATATGGAGACGGGGTCATATGGGGACGGGGACATATAGAGACGGGGACACATTGAGACAGGGACACTTTGAGACGGGGACATAATTATAATAATCATAAGTGGCATCACTGCTTACGGATCGATCCCATTGCAATCCGATTGTTACGATGTATGTGAGTCATGATTCACGTGAAATACTTCCATCTAAAAATAATTCTATTTCGCTCACTATGCTCAATACACAAATCAAATAATATGTCCGATACAAAAATACAGATAATTTAGTCAGATTCGTGCACGGGGGAGTGGGTCTGTCCTAATGAGACGAGGGCACATGGATATGATCCACGACACCACACATGCTTGGTTTGGTCTGCTGCTGAGCAGCTTTTGCGGAGAAGTAGGATAGAAGTAGAGGAAGATAATGGCTTCGCCTAAAAGAGAGAGAGAGAGAGAGAGAGAGAGAGAGAGAGAGAGAGAGAGAGAGAGAGAGAGAGAGAGAGAGAGAGAGAGAGAGAGAGAGAGAGAGAGAGAGAGAGAGAGAGAGAGAGAGAGAGAGAGAGAGAGTTCGGTAGTAGTTGAAGATAATGAGGGAAAAGTAGCGACAGCGATGAAAAGCCAAGAAAAATGTACAACTAGGAGTCAGAAGTCGTGGAGCAGAAGACGAAAAGCAAAGAAGTAGAGGAGAACGAAGAAGTGAAGGAAAGGGAGAAAAAGCGATATTTGTGTGAGAGTGAGACAGCCAAAGCCAGCACTACGAGCAGTTGGCAGTAGAAAACATGCCAGGGAGTGAAGGACATTGGCAGTGGATGCATACGTTGGCCATTTGATTTTGGCTTGCTGGTGCTGGATTTGGAATGAGGTTAAACTCCAAGAGGATGAAGAAGAAGAAAGGAGGTGAGAGAGAGAAAAGAGAGAAAGGAGCAAACGAAAACTGGATTTCTAGAATGATGTGAGAAACAGTATTAATGTAGGGTTAATGCTGACTCGAGAAATTATGAAATTATGACATTATGAAAGTCTATTTAGCGAGCGTTATTAGATGAAGAGATATTTGACTCCAACTAAACAGACACAATTTAATGTTATTCGGTTTTGAATTCAGGTGAAAATAAACTAGCACTAAGAAAACTAGGCACGTGAGAGAAAAGCATGTGAATAGAATGGAAGGTAAAATAACTTTGTAAAAAAAATAAAGAAGATAATCAAGTAAAAAAGAGATTATTTTGTATCCTATAGTAGAGAAATGTTGAGAGAGAGAGAGAGAGAGAGAGAGAGAGAGAGAGAGAGAGAGAGAGAGAGAGAGAGAGAGAGAGAGAGAGAGAGAGAGAGAGAGAGAGAGAGAGAGAGAGAGAGAGACAGACAGAGAGAGACAGAGACAGAGACAGAGAGCAAAAGCTAAGAAAGAGGAATGAAGGACAAAACAAACGAAGGGGACGGGAAGGAAGGAAGTTGGCGAAACAGGATAATCTAGGTGAATGGCATATGGTAGATAGATAGACAGAATAAAAAAGAAACGAATGAACGAAGGAAGGAAGCAAAAGAAGGATAAAAAAAAGAACCAATCCCCAAAAAGGAAGGAAGTTAGGTAGAAGCGAAGAACAGTTCTAATACAGGACGTGTAGCCATACAGGATTGTAGCCATATAGGCAGAAGAAGAAGAAAGAAAAAGGACGGACAGAAAGAAAGAAGTAGCGAACCAACAAAGAACAAAAGAAAGGAAGGATAGAAACCGGTCAAACAGAACGTACAATTGTGCTTAGATATGCAGAAGAAGCAACAACAGAAGAAATAACAGAAAAAAGATGAAACAGAAACAAAACATCAACAACAAAAAGAAACAGAAGCAAACCCCGAAACAATGAGGGTTGGAGAGGATAGAACGAATGAATAAACAATTATAAAAATTTGCCATCCCCAAAAAAGCACACATCTAGTTGAACTAGAAGAAGAGGAAGAGGAGGGAGAAAAAAAAGAAAAGAAAGAAGGAAATGAAGAAGAAGGAAAAGAAAAGGAAGAGAGACAGAAGCAGAATCTGAGAAGTAGAGAGACCGACACTGGAAGACAGAAGCAGAAGAACAAGAAGTAACAGAATTTAAAAAAATAGCATCAAGAACAACTGTATCATGGAAAGAATAATGATGGAGTGGTGGTGGTGTCGGTTGCTGCTGGTGCTGCTGTGGATGCTGAGTCTGATGATTACACGTCCTGACAGTGTGTGCAACGGAATCATGACTCAGCACGGAGGTAAGTGTTCAATTATTGATTATTTTCACTTGATTGTTTGTTTGTTTGTTTGTCTATTTGTGTCTCTTTGATGTTAGTTGACCTGCAGGGCATTGAAATAATATGAAACATATCATCATGATATCTTAGAAGTCCTTCTAAAGTAGTAGGATTCAATTAATAGAACTGGTTTTTTCTGTTTTTTTGTAGCTTATTTTTTTAAATTTTTAATAAAAACATTTCACAATATGCGCAGAAAGAGGACAGTGCGCTGAGAGATTTAATAAACAATATAACAATATTATGAAAGGAAAAAATACACACGAACAAACTATAAAGATTCATAAACAAACTATTATGAGTTACTATTATGTACTATTAAAAACGCTATGCCCTATCCCAACACGGATTTATATGGAAGCCACTGAATGTCAAAAACATCTTTACTTGTAGCGGTGCCATAGCCGATGAGGTTTAACCGAGGCGTGGTTACCGCTACACCTAACTGTATTCATAAAAAAAATCGGGACTTTACTGGTTTCGTACTGCCTCCGGGCATTGCCTCCAGTATTGTTCCCACCATATTTGTATTTACAAATGTCCCATATGTGTCTGATTCAGACCAAGAGGACGTAAAACACCATTTTCGTCGTACATGGTCTTTTTCCCCACACATTGCTTTATTGTTTTTTAATATCCTAAGAAATACTGTAGTGCAAGGCTACTTGCACTTGTAGATATAAACTTTAGCTAGTAAAATTAAAATATCCAACACTATGTCAGTCACTGGTACCAAAAAGAATAAGAGTTTCAGAAAATTTAGATTTGCACAATGTTCACAAGCATTTTTCAAAAGAATTTTCAAATCATTCCAAAAATATCTTGTAATTCGACAATGCCAAAATAAATGCACGATAGTTTCTTCTTCCTCATTGCACAAGGCACATGAGGACGAGTCAACTATTTTGCGTATGAAAAGGTGTGGGAAGTATTCTATGTTGGAACCATCTGAGTTGTGTGTCAGTGGTTGAAGAAGAGCACTTTTAAAAAATTGAATTCCATTTCAGGTTGTCATAGTTTCTGTTCCATTTACTAATACCATTGTCCACAAGAGGCTTTTGTCTACAAACTCGCTACCTACTTCTATCCAACTCTCTCATTCAGACTTCTGCAAGCATTCGCAATCTTGGCTTCACACTGGCATGCTATCTGGAACTCCATCGCATTGCTTCTCTCTGAAGATGCCACCCAAACTCTTATCTTATTGTGGTTGCCCACAAAATCTTCTTGCTTGCAAAAAATTCAGAACAATGCTGCTCGCCTTGTACTGAGGTGTTCCACATTCTCTCACTCTACCCCAGTGCATGAATCTCTTCACCCGAATCTCTTCCTGTCGGAAGGCATACTCTCTCTGCTCTGTTACAAATCCCTGAAAATCTCCTTATCTCGCTGATCTTCTGAACCTTTAGACAGTTACGTTCCAGATCCCTCATTACCGCACCAAGACCCTTGGCGAACGCTCCTTCTCTTTCCAGGCCCCCTCCTCTTGGAATACCTCTCCGTTCTGCCAACTCCCTTTCTTCATTTAAGTCTTACCTGCTATATTTCTTTTCAAAAGTACTGTGAATGCCCAAAATGTACCAACATTACTGCCCAAAATGTACCAATGTGCAATTTTGGTACATTTTGGGCGGAAATGCTTGCTCATTTTAAAGAACCGAGTTGAAGTAAACGGGTATGATGGTGTTAAAACGTAATGCATTGTGGCCAGTTTCGTGTAAATAGCACATTTCTCTGTGCGCCTGTTTCTTCTAATCTATGTACAAAGTACGTCGATGACCAACGTGTCCTGTAACAATGACCAATGGTCATTTTGATGTAAATTGCATATTTTCTCTATTCGGTTGCGTAATGTTTCAGGGATACTTCTGTACCCTTTACAACGTAGATGACCAATGGTTATTACAAAAGATCAGTGGACATTAAAAAATATATATTCACTATTTAACACTGTATTTGTGTGCTTTATTTGCTTGTCATTTTTACAATGTACATGACCTGTGGTCAGGACAATAATGACCAGTGGTCAGTTTAATGATAAATCCGTGCTTTTACTTTTTAACTATTTTTTGTTATAAGTGCTTTTGTTCTTTTTATAACGTAGATGACCACTGGTCAGCAAGAGTGACCAGTGGTCAGCTTGATGCAGTTTTTCATATAAGTCACTCATACTGACCACGGGTGACCAGTGGTCACTTTGATATAATTTGCAGATTATATATATAACTCGTGGTCAGTTTGATGAAAACCCCGCAATTTCATTAATTAACATATGATGAGCTATAAGTGCTTCTTTGCTTTTAATAACGTCGATGACCACTGATCAAAAAGAGTGACCAGTGGTCAGTTTGAAGTAAATATCATAACTTCAGTTTTTGACTCTGTATTGATGTGCTATAAGTGGTTGTGTTCTTGAAGTAATACACTGATATATATATTAAGTTTTTCTAATACAGGAACTTGTTTAAATTATCAAAAAAATATTCTTTTGATAGCAGACAAAATTGCAAAAACATTATTCATGTTCAATCCACCATTTTCATAGCCTTGACAAACACATTTTCTGCTAATTCGATTGGGTTTCCCGTCCCATAAAAAGTTGTAAAACAATGAATCAAGTTCCTTTAAAAAGTTATCACTATGATCTGAAAGAGTACAACCTTTGAAATTGCTGACGATTTTTTAACTGCAATTTTACCAAAATGTGTTACCAATTTTACCAAATGATTTCTTTTTCTCCATTTTGCCCAAATGTTTTGTATCTGTATTATTTTATTTTCAAAGTTTATGTTCGCAATGGTAGTAGAAATGTTTTATTCCTAATACTGAAAAAAAATACCCGCATGTATCTTATTGGAGAGATTTTCATACTACCTATCCAAATTACATCAGGTTTTTCACGATTTATTTTCAAGCCTGACATTAGAGCAAGTTGTTCTAGTAACTTAATGGCTTCCGTGGCAGCACAAAATGCTACAACGCGGCAAACTGTTACATTTGTAACATTTTGCCGGGTTATAACATTTTGTGCGGAAAGCCTGCGGCGAAATGCTTCAATTTTGTTACAAATGTAACATTTTGCGCGAGGCGCCCAGGGCGCCAAGCGCAGTTTGTTATAATTGTAACATAAAAAAATCTAAGGTTTCCACAGACTGCATCATCTTCTTAGTCTGACTGTGTTTAATATACAAACATTTTGTTCATCCTTTTCCCCAAAACCTCACCGTAGTATTTCCACTAAAATTGATATTAGAGAGAGAGAGAGTGTGTGTGTGTGTGTGTGTGTGTGTGTGTGTGTGTGTGTGTGTGTGTGTGTGTGTGTGTGTGTGTGTGTGTGTGTGTGTGTGTGTGTGTGTGTGTGTGTGTGTGTGTGTGTGTGTGTGTGTGTGTGTGTGTGTGTGTGTGTGTGTGTGTGTGTGTGTGTGTGTGTGTGTGTGTGTGTGTGTGTGTGTGTGTGTGTGTGTGTGTGTGTGTGTGTGTGTGTGTGTGTGTGTGTGTGTGTGTGTGTGTGTGTGTGTGTGTGTGTGTGTGTGTGTGTGTGTGTGTGTGTGTGTGTGTGTGTGTGTGTGTGTGTGTGTGTGTGTGTGTGTGTGTGTGTGTGTGTGTGTGTGTGTGTGTGTGTGTGTGTGTGTGTGTGTGTGTGTGTGTGTGTGTGTGTGTGTGTGTGTGTGTGTGTGTGTGTGTGTGTGTGTGTGTGTGTGTGTGTGTGTGTGTGTGTGTGTGTGTGTGTGTGTGTGTGTGTGTGTGTGTGTGTGTGTGTGTGTGTGTGTGTGTGTGTGTGTGTGTGTGTGTGTGTGTGTGTGTGTGTGTGTGTGTGTGTGTGTGTGTGTGTGTGTGTGTGTGTGTGTGTGTGTGTGTGTGTGTGTGTGTGTGTGTGTGTGTGTGTGTGTGTGTGTGTGTGTGTGTGTGTGTGTGTGTGTGTGTGTGTGTGTGTGTGTGTGTGTGTGTGTGTGTGTGTGTGTGTGTGTGTGTGTGTGTGTGTGTGTGTGTGTGTGTGTGTGTGTGTGTGTGTGTGTGTGTGTGTGTGTGTGTGTGTGTGTGTGTGTGTGTGTGTGTGTGTGTGTGTGTGTGTGTGTGTGTGTGTGTGTGTGTGTGTGTGTGTGTGTGTGTGTGTGTGTGTGTGTGTGTGTGTGTGTGTGTGTGTGTGTGTGTGTGTGTGTGTGTGTGTGTGTGTGTGTGTGTGTGTGTGTGTGTGTGTGTGTGTGTGTGTGTGTGTGTGTGTGTGTGTGTGTGTGTGTGTGTGTGTGTGTGTGTGTGTGTGTGTGTGTGTGTGTGTGTGTGTGTGTGTGTGTGTGTGTGTGTGTGTGTGTGTGTGTGTGTGTGTGTGTGTGTGTGTGTGTGTGTGTGTGTGTGTGTGTGTGTGTGTGTGTGTGTGTGTGTGTGTGTGTGTGTGTGTGTGTGTGTGTGTGTGTGTGTGTGTGTGTGTGGTGTGTGTGTGTGTGTGTGTGTGTGTGTGTGTGTGTGTGTGTGTGTGTGTGTGTGTGTGTGTGTGTGTGTGTGTGTGTGTGTGTGTGTGTGTGTGTGTGTGTGTGTGTGTGTGTGTGTGTGTGTGTGTGTGTGTGTGTGTGTGTGTGTGTGTGTGTGTGTGTGTGTGTGTGTGTGTGTGTGTGTGTGTGTGTGTGTGTGTGTGTGTGTGTGTGTGTGTGTGTGTGTGTGTGTGTGTGTGTGTGTGTGTGTGTGTGTGTGTGTGTGTGTGTGTGTGTGTGTGTGTGTGTGTGTGTGTGTGTGTGTTTGTAAATGATTTCTGTAACCTTTACTGGATGCCCTCTTTGACTAGACAGTCAGAAGGTACGGGTCTCTCAGGACCCAGACAATTTACAAAGGCCTAATGGATGATTTTGTTTTACGTCTCGTCGACCGAGGTCATGTGAGACCAAAGGCCTAATGCATTCTGATTCGTTCTAAATACACTCTGGTCATCTCGCTGACCACTGGTCATCCACTAACCACCATTCATCTGGTCATTTTCACTAACGACTGGTCACTCACTGACCACTAGTCGTTCTCAATGACCCCTGGTCATTCTCACTGACCACTGGTCAATTCACTGACCACTGGTCATTTTCACCAAACACTGGTCATTCTCACTGACCACCGGTTATCTCATTGACCACAGACCACTGGTTATCTCACTGACCACTGTTCATTCTCACTGACCACTGTTCATTCTCTCTGACAACTGGTCATCTCACTGACCACCGGTCATTTTTCTAACCACTGGTTATTTTCACTAACCACTTGTCATTTTCACTTACCACTGGTCCTCGTACTGACAACTACTCATTTTCAGTGACCACTGGTCCTCTCACTGACCATGGGTAATTTTTACTAACCAGTATTTTTACCACTTACATATTACTCGTTGATACATTGATACAAAGTCTTGGCCAACACACATACAGACAGAGAATGACACAGAGAAACAATAAATGGATATGGAATGAGAGAGGAGGAGAGAGAGGAGGGGAGAGAGAGAGAGAGAGAGAGAGAGAGAGAGAGAGAGAGAGAGAGAGAGAGAGAGAGAGAGAGAGAGAGAGAGAGAGGTTGTGACAATGTGTCACAGGTGCACAAAATGTCACAATTCTGACATTTTGACACAAAAACGAAACAAAAACAAAAACAGGATAAAAAAACCAAAAAAATCAAACAAGCAAACACGGATGAAAACATAAGTTTCCCGAAACAAAGTTGGTGAAGGTACTAAAATCGAATGAAAACATTACTTTCCTTCAACAACGTTCAAAACTTTCAATCAAAGGTGGGCGCCTCGCGCAAAATGTTGCAGTTGTAACAAAATTTAAACATTTCGCCGCAGGCTTTCCGCGCAAAATGCTATAACCCGGCAAAATGTTACAATTGTAACATTTTGCCGCAGGACTTTCAGCGCAAAATGTTACGCGTCAACATTTTGCGCTGCCACAACCCCGCTTGTTTCAATGAGAAGAGAATATGAAATTAAGAAGAAATCCAGTCAGCTCTGTTGTACTGAATTGAACCTTCTCCTTCTCTTATTTGGATATAGATGTCTCCACACATCAACCAACTGTCCCATCATATCAATTATCTTATTTCTACTTCGTGGGCGATTAACATAACTACTATGATTTCTTGTGTCTAACTTTGGATCAAGTACAACATTCCAGTTCCCTCCCTAATTATATTTTCGTTACCCACATTTTCCACAACATCACAAATATGTTCAAAGAATCGAAAGTAATCTCTGCCACTGCTTCCATATAAATTAACTAAGGTAATGCGTTTACTTCTGAACTCAATAAACAAGACTAGGTAGCATCCCTCTGGATCTGTAAGTACATTATGTAATTTGTGTTCAAAATTGTTATTGAATAAAAAGCCATTGGTATCTTTCCCAGAAAAAAAGCAGTTATAACCCCATCAGAATCTTATAAAGTTTTCTGATTCAAATTTCTAATGGGTACCTTAATAATATATTATTATATTAATAGAACTTCTAAGATATCATGATGATAAGTCTTATACTATCTCACTCAATATGACTGATGTTTTGATTTGAAGTTGGGGTTTTTAGGGGTGCGTGAAGAGAATCGGAAAGATGCTAAATCTGATTCTTTTTTGCTTGGGTTGTATGTTTGCTCATTTATTGTAATTGTAATTGTTTGTTTGTTGTTGTGCTTGTTATGTCTTTTGGTTTGTTCCTTGCATTTGGGTGCCCTGATATTGTTGTGGTAGATAGTAGATATTGTAGTGGTAGATTGCTTTGTGTTTTGTGTTGATTTGCTGATTGTTGTTCATTTTTATAATCCCAGTTCGATAAGAACTTTACAACAAGTGTTATTTCCCTGAAATGGAGTGAAAAAATAAAAGTGAGTAAGTTTGTCAGAATCAACTACATTTTGACATACATCGTAAACGTCGTACAAGAGACGTTTCATGGCCGAAGTGAGATAATGACGTCAATTTGACCCGCAAAGAGTTGTCCTTCTGCTGGAAAACAGTTGTACACAGGTTCATTGTGTCGTTTGTGATTGGAATATCGCAATGCATCGCTTCCAGAGCTTGGATTCATTGCCATGAGGTTGATACTGCTGATAGAAGTTGGGAGACGTCATAACAATGGACATTTTCTGCTTTTTTCAGGCATGCCAAAATCGTTTCACACACGCTCTCTGGCAGCATTTTGATTTGCTGAATGCCTCAGTGCGAGGACATTTCCATCCAAACTGTGAGGAACGGACTCCATGATGCTGCCTTGGCATGTTTGGGCATCCTGCTTATTCCAGTAATGAGCAGTGCTGTCTTTTTAGAGCCCAGAACCCAGAATCTGGACATTGTGAGACTGGACATGAATTCTCTTCACCAACGAGTTCAGGATCAGTCTTAATTTCATGGATGGTCTTGTGGATATTCTTAGGAAAGCATTAATAAGGAAATCGAGGTGAGTCTTTGACGGTTTGGGCCTGTATCTGGAAAATAGCGTCACAAATTCTTGAAAAGGAATCCCTGATACATGGATGAGTTCAAATCTTCTGTTGGCATGATCCGAGATGACCTCATCTTCATCACCTTTTCATTGAGCATGAAATCCTAATCCAGAGACCAGTCTGACAGAACAATGTTGAAATAATGCTGTTCGAAGCCGTTCACAGCAGCTCAGAAGTCTAAAGGACTCTTAGAGGAGTTGTTATTCGCCAAATTGTCGCCGGCGACAATATAGATGTCACATCGTTCGCCAAATTGTCGCCTCGCCAAATTGTTGCTATTTGACCTTAGTTGCTAGTATAGTATTATCTCTCTCTCTCTCTCTCTCTCTCTCTCTCTCTCTCTCTCTCTCTCTCTCTCTCTCTCTCTCTCTCTCTCTCTCTCTCTCTCTCTCTCTCTCTCTCTCTCTCTCTCTCTCTCTCTCTCTCTCTCTCTCTCTCTCTCTCTCTCTCTCTCTCTCTCTCTCTCTCTCTCTCTCTCTCTCTCTCTCTCTCTCTCTCTCTCTCTCTCTCTCTCTCTCTCTCTCTCTCTCTCTCTCTCTCTCTCTCTCTCTCTCTCTCTCTCTCTCTCAACATCAAATTGATAATCTTGCTGAGGCGTCAAAATCGGTTGGTTTAAGGGTCAATCTTAGCCAAACAAAAGCAATGGTTTTTAGAAGAGGTGGGTATTTATCTAGGACAGAAAAATGGTTTTACGAAGGAACAGAAATAGAAATTGTCAATAGTTATAAATATTTAGGTTTTACAATAACTACTAAATTATCTTTTGATTCAGCTCTGGAGGAATTAGCAGGTAGAGCTAAAGGCAAAGTTGTAGAGATTTTTAAAACAATGTGGTCTCTTGGAACAATGGATCCGACAGTTTTCTTCAAATTGTTTGATGCACAAGTAAAACCGATGCTGCCGAAAATTAGGGCATGTCACGTTTACAAATTATAGAATCTCCTCATCTATTCGCTTGTAAAAGATTTCTCCAAATTAGTCCTAAGACCCCAAACCTGATGGCATACGGCGAACTAGGTAGATATCCTTTATTTGTCGATTGTATTTTAAAAGCAATCAGATATTGGTTGAAGTTACAAAAATTAGATCGGTGCAGATTACCAAAACAGGCATATGAAATGTATAGAAACAAGTGCACCCAAGAAAAAGAAAATCAATTTGACAAGCATAACTGGGTCAGTACAGTTAGACATGGTTTTTCAGAAGTATGGTTAAATGGTGTGGTGGGAAATGAAAAAATATTTTTACATGTGTTTAGACAACGGATAATTGATTGCTATAAGCAAGAATGGTCTGGTAAACTCCACGAAAGTGACAGGTTTGATACGTATCGATGTTTTAAATCCTGGTTGAACCCGGAAAAGTATCTTACAGACATAACTATTATGAAATTCCGTACTGCATTCACAAGATTTAGACTTGGCGTTTCTGGTATTAATTTTCACAGACGATATTCAAATAAATCGAAGAGCTGTCCAAATTGTAACGTTATATGAACGATGAACACACACAAATGAAAATACACACACACACACACAGACACACACACACACACACACACACACACACACACACACACACACACACACACACACACACACACACACACACACACACACACACACACACACACACACACACACACACACACACACACACACACACACACACACACACACACACACACACACACACACACACACACACACACACACACACACACACACACACACATACACACACACACACACACACACACACACACACACACACACACACACACACACACACACACACACACACACACACACACACACACACACACACACACACACACACACACACACACACACACACACACACACACACACACACACACACACACACACACACACACACACACACACACACACACACACACACACACACACACACACACACACACACACACACACACACACACACACACACACACACACACACACACACACACACACACACACACACACACACACACACACACACACACACACACACACACACACACACACACACACACACACACACACACACACACACACACACACACACACACACACACACACACACACACACACACACACACACACACACACACACACACACACACACACACACACACACACACACACACACACACACACACACACACACACACACACACACACACACACACACACACACACACACACACACACACACACACACACACACACACACACACACACACACACACACACACACACACACACACACACACACACACACACACACACACACACACACACACACACACACACACACACACACACACACACACACACACACACACACACACACACACACACACACACACACACACACACACACACACACACACACACACACACACACACACACACACACACACACACACACACACACACACACACACACACACACACACACACACACACACACACACACACACACACACACACACAC
>JAGGCT020002221.1:15000-22500 GCA_017654935.2 Phymorhynchus buccinoides
GACAAAGAGAAAGTGACAGAAAAATAAGAGAAAGAAAGCTAGCACTGGAGACAATCCGTGATGTAAGGGTCGACACAGGTGGACAATCCGTGCAGCGGAGACAATCCGTGCCGTCTAGTAAGTAACTAAGAACCGCACAGTCTTTGACCGATACTGGTATTTTCGACAGTTTTTGGTGTGGCCTGTACTTAAGGTCAGGCTCTTCTTATAAATACAAATTAGACAATCACAAGGCGGTTAGCATGCCGAAGATATGAACCAGCCAGTCGCTCTTTCAATTTAGCGCAAGTTGTTTACTAATCGCCGATCTCATTATCTGATTCATGACTATGTGGCCTATTGACTTTGGCGTTATTATCCTAGTTTGGTGAAGAACATACATTAGATTTTTTTGATTCTTCGGAATCAATTATCCGTTTTATGTTTGTACTTTGCCCTTATTTTGTACTTTTGTATTTGTACTTTGCCCATTTTATTTTACAATTCTGCTACTTTGGCTTGATGTTGCTAATTAAGTTGTTAAAAAATAATTATCACACAACACCCCCACACAATCACACCTCCCGCACCCCCACACTTCTAAAAAGAAAAATTATACTTAAAGTTTTTGACACGAACGTATAACCATACAATTCTCACCACGTGCGAAGCGTAATAGAAAGAAGTTCTTCCTTTTTGCGGTAAAGATAGCGCCTGGAGCCGAGCCTAGCTAGCCATGCATTGATCAATTTCTGAACCACTACAACTCTATCGACAGTCCACCACTACCACTACTGTTGAATTCTGATTGAAATTATGGGATACAATCAGCAGCAGCAGCAGAAATGATGACAACAGAAGTGACAGATAAAGTGAAGAAGAAGAAAAGAGGAGAAGAAGAATTAGCGTGTCAACAGCATCGTTGTAATGTGATTTTATCGTTCGTTGCAACTAATTGTGTATATCTCATAGGTGTATGCAGCGCAGCGTAGTGCTGTGTGTGTGTTCGGGTGAGATTAAAAATTGTGTACAGGTAAGCTTGGGATTTGGGTTTTGCTTGTTAGTGGCACAAGACGTTTGGTGGACTAAAATGGATTTCAAAAAATAGTTTGTCTATGCTGTCTAACTGTATTCCGTGATAGATTGTTTGTCTATGCTGTCTAACTGCAGTCCATGATAAATTGTTTGTCTATGCTGTCTAACTGTAGTCCATGATGGATTGATTGTCTATGCTGTCTAGCTGCAGTCCATGATAGATTGTTTGTCTATGCTGTCTAACTGTAGTCCATGATAGATTGTTTGTCTATGCTGTCTAGCTGTAGTCCATGATAGATTGTTTGTCTATGCTGTCTAGCTGTAGTCCATGATAGATTGTTTGTCTATGCTGTCTAACTGTAGTCCATGATAGATTGTTTGTCTATGCTGTCTAACTGTAGTCCATGATAAATTGTTTGTCTATGCTGTCTAACTGTAGTCCATGATAGATTGTTTGTCTATGCTGTCTAACTGTAGTCCATGATAGATTGTTTGTCTATGCTGTCTAACTGTAGTCCATGATATATTGTTTGTCTATGCTGTCTAGCTGTAGTCCATGATGGATTGATTGTCTATGCTGTCTAACTGTATTCCGTGATAGATTGTTTGTCTATGCTGTCTAACTGCAGTCCATGATAAATTGTTTGTCTATGCTGTCTAACTGTAGTCCATGATAGATTGTTTGTCTATGCTGTCTAACTGTAGTCCATGATAGATTGTTTGTCTATGCTGTCTAACTGTAGTCCATGATAAATTGTTTGTCTATGCTGTCTAACTGTAGTCCATGATAGATTGTTTTTGTCTATGCTGTCTAACTGTAGTCCATGATAAATTGTTTGTCTATGCTGTCTAACTGTAGTCCATGATAGATTGTTTTTGTCTATGCTGTCTAACTGTAGTCCATGATAGATTGTTTGTCTATGCTGTCTAACTGTAGTCCATGATAGATTGTTTGTCTATGCTGTCTAACTGTAGTCCATGATAGATTGTCTATGCTGTCTAACTGTAGTCCATGATAGATTGTTTGTCTATGCTGTCTAACTGTAGTCCATGATAGATTGTTTGTCTATGCTGTCTAACTGTAGTCCATGATAGATTGTCTATGCTGTATAACTGTAGTCCATGATAGATTGTTTGTCTATGCTGTCTAACTGTAGTCAACGATAGATTGTCTATGCTGTATAACTGTAGTCCATGATAGATTGTTTGTCTATGCTGTCTAACTGTAGTCCATGCTAGATTGTTTGTCTATGCTGTCTAATTGTAGTCCATGATAGATTGTCTATGCTGTCTAACTGTAGTCCATGCTAGATTGTTTGTCTATGCTGTCTAATTGTAGTCCATGATAGATTGTCTATGCTGTATAACTGTAGTCCATGATAGATTGTTTGTCTATGCTGTCTAACTGTAGTCAACGATAGATTGTCTATGCTGTATAACTGTAGTCCACGATAGATTGTCTATGCTGTCTAATTGTAGTCCATGATAGATTGTCTATGCTGTCTAACTGTAGTCCACGATAGATTGTCTATGCTGTCTAATTGTAGTCCACGATAGATTGTCTATGCTGTCTAATTGTAGTCCACGATAGATTGTCTATGCTGTCTAATTGTACTCCATGATATCTGGGTGGTTGCAATATAAGACACTTAGCTTACTGTAAGCTCTAAGTGTCGTTGGTAGTGGTATATTTGCCTCTCTGTCGTTTCCGACTATGGTAGCCAGATAGCAGAAGGGGAAGCTGCTGTTCTGGCGGGCTGGGCTACAATGTGTTTATAGTGGATAAGCCTTGCCCAGGATACATCCCCACTCTCTCGGCCAAAAGGATTTGAAGACTTGTGGCGATGGGGATCGGGGAATCTTCCAAAGCAACAATCCACTTTGACTGCAGCCAGTGCAAACGCCCCACCCCCCACTCTTCCACAAAAGACTAAGCTGTATCATGATAATCCACTGCTGCGGAAAACCCATTAGTTATACTGTTCTCATTGCTAGTGTCAAGCTAAAAATCTAGTTGGGTGGCTAGTGGGTGGCTAGGAGACTAATCTAATTTATTGGTCAATGTACTAAATGTATGTATTAAACACGGTTTTTTTTGTAGTTTGTTGCTTACTTTTTAAAGGTGAGTCAATCAGTAGGCTGTTTTGTTTTTCAGATTTAACAAAGTTTCGGATTGTTTTCTCTCTGTGTGTCGTTTTTTTCTCTCTCTCTCTCTCTCTCTCTCTCTTCTCTCTCTCTCTCTCTCTCTCTCTCTCTCTCTCTCTCTCTCTCTCTCTCTCTCTCTCTCTCTCTCTCTCTCTCTCTCTCTCTCCTCTCTCTCTCTCTCTCTCTCTCTCTCTCTCTCTCTCTCTCTCTCTCTCTCTCTCTCTCTCTCTCTCTCTCTCTCTCTCTCTCTCTCTCTCTCTCTCTCTCTCTCTCTCTCTCTCTCTCTCTCTCTCTCTCTTCTCTCTCTCTCTCTCTCTCTCTCTCTCTCTCTCTCTCTCTCTCTCTCTCTCTCTCTCTCTCTCTCTCTCTCTCTCTCTCTCTCTCTCTCTCTCTCTCTCTCCTCTCTCTCTCTCTCTCTCTCTTGCTCTCTCTCTCTCTCTCTCTCTCTCTCTCTTCTCTCTCTCTCTCTCTCTCTCTCTCTCTCTCTCTCTCTCTCTCTCTCTCTCTTTTCCACCATCACTTAAAAGTCATATATTTTTGTGGTTCATTAGTTGTGAGAGAGAGGAAGAGGTATAGAAAACAAAGACAACATATGGGGATAAGAGAGAGAGAGAGAGAGAGAGAGAGAGAGAGAGAGAGAGAGAGAGAGAGAGAGAGAGAGAGAGAGAGAGAGAGAGAGAGAGAGAGAGAGAGAGAGAGAGAGAGAGAGAGAGAGAGAGTTGCCAATACTTTCTTTTCTTCTTTCTTTCTTTATTCTTCTTTGTATTTCTTTCTTCACCTAGTTGTATTTTATTTGCTTGTGAAATAAGCCCATTTAGGCTTGATTCCTAGCAATTATTTTGTGTAATTAATAATTAAACCCTCAAATACACCTGTTGTTTTTAGGTTTATTTACTAGCTCTAGGTTTATTTTCAAACAAACAGCACTTTCAGAAACACTCAACAACGAACAAACAAGAGAGTGCATTCGAGCGGGTGCAAAGTCCCCTATGGTGAGTTAGTGAGTTCCCTTTGCGGACGGACGGACGGACAACAACAACCACCGTCAAAGATAATGGAAGTGACACAATTCCAAACTCTGCCGAACGTGCAGCAAGTGGAATGTTCAGGAAAATCCTTAAACGCTTCTTCATCAAACTCAGATGACCTCTTCTCTTTATCAATATACACCGAGCCTCCGAAGAGGTTCTTAGCTTACGTGAACCTAGTGAAAGAACAATGTTCCACTTCGGACCACTATTCGGCCTGTTTCATCGACAAAAAACACACAAAAAACACGAAAATCGTGACACTCGTGACGGATCTACGTCACCCTGAGGCCCGGATGTACGGTTGCAACGCGACGAGCTTCCGGTCCGGTCACGTGATTTTGCGGAACTGGCGTTTGCTGGTAAAAGGATGGAGTAAGTATGTGGGTTATGGTGGGGTGGGGGTGGGGGAATGTGGGGGTGAGGATGCGGGGTAAGGATGGCGCGCGCGCGCGCGCGCGTGTGTGTGTGTGTGTGTGTGTGTGTGTGTGTGTGTGTGTGTGTGTGTGTGTGTGTGTGTGTGTGTGTGTGTGTGTGTGTGTGTGTGTGTGTGTGTGTGTCTGTCTGTCTGTGTAGGCTATGCGTGTGTGTCTGTGTGTATGTGATGAGGATGAGAGTAATTGTGTATATTGTATTTCTGATTATTCTGTGTTTGAATGAACATTGTGTTTCAAAATTCGACTGTGTTTTATGGGAATGTTTTAATTGGCGTAATGGTTGACTGTCTCTCTCTCTCTTTGTCTCTCTGTTTGTCTTCGTGTATGCATACTAGTTACTCTTTACAATATTTATCTATCTGTCTCCCCTCCCTCTCTCTCACACACACACACAGACACACACACACACACACACACACACACACACACACACACACACACACACACACACGCACACGCACACACGCACGCACGCACACGCACACACACACACACACACACACACACACACACACACACACACACACACACACACACACACACACACACACACACACACACACACACACACACAGAATCACATTCCCAGAAACAGAGAGAGGGACAGTTTTTGTTTATGTTTATTGTTTCTAAATAAAAAATAATTCGTGCTCTTTTTGACACGAAGCGAAAGCTATGCAATCCTACCCACCATAATAACATTAGATACACTGAGAGGCATTAATTCTGCTAATCGTAAATTGTGGATTTCCCCGGTAAAACGTGCAAAACGGTGAAGTTTTGTTACTTTTGCTCCCTAGGGTCAAAGCTATTTTTGGAGCTACTCACCATGCACCGTTATGGTGATTGAGCCACGGGCTCACTTGGTCCGAAACACACAAAAATAAAAATAGCGTTAAAAATGTGAAAATTCACGTTTTACACGTGAGAAACTGGTGGGTCAGAATTATTTCTATCATTCATCACCAAAAATCTACGGCCTAACAAAGATGATCGACAAGCTCTGGGGCTCTGAGATCTGGCTGAAGCGTAAAGCAAGTAGCCAGAGCCAATTTTCAGCAGTATGCCAACTGGGGGAATATTGGATACTGACAAGGAGTGTTTCTGAGAAACTTTGACCTGGTGCTCTAAGCGTGATCACGCCCAAGACATGTTAGGGTCATCCACCGAAGACGTCTCCAAGATCGGTTCCAGAGCACCTCAAAAAGAGTAGTTCCACAATCTGAAAATGTTTGGCAAAACCAGGCTTCAGGTGCTGTAGGTTGGGTATGAGAGCTGTATCAAGACCAGTCAAAAGACGTTCACATACTGTCCAATTTAGTCGCAAAAACAGGTCGCGGGTTTCACTCAAGAATTTTTACTGAATGTTTATTAGTTCATTTTAGTTAGTTAGACAATTAGGTATTTTATTAGGTATTAGGTACTTTATAGTCACAGAGGCGTCTCTGTGAAATTCGGGTTGCTCCCACCTGGAGAGCGCTCTCTCTCTCTCTCTCTCTCTCTTTTTGTCACTGATGAGGGAGGGGGGGTAAAGAAGAATAAAGAAAGAAAGAAGAAAAGAAAGTATTGGCAACTCTCTCTCTCTCTCTCTCTCTCTCTCTCTCTCTCTCTCTCTCTCTCTCTCTCTCTCTCTCTCTCTCTCCCAATGTTTTTTTGCGTTGTTTTTTTTTGCATGCGATTTTTGTCACTGATGAGGGAGGGGGGGTAAATTTTGACCAAATGACAACTTTTTCGTTGCCACTGGGTTTAACGTATGCGAAGTGCATGGGCACACGGGACCTCGGTTTATCGTCTCATCCGAAAGACTCCACGTTCAGACCGTTAAGGTCTAGTGCAGAATGAGAGGAAAAAATCCCCTGTACGTACAATATGAGAGAACCTCCAAGAAACTGACATAGCAGACAAGACAGATCTGCTCAGATAACCGTACTTTGCTACTGAAGGAGAAATGTCATATTTTTTCAGCCTAATCTTTCTTCACATAAGCCACATTCATGACAGAATCCAAGTGTACAGAACAACAGACAAGAAAATACTGAAAATTTCCATATTTCAACAAAATTAGAGACAAAAGCCATTAGGCATGGTTTGGACAGCAATGAACACCGATTTCCAATCACCTCTTTTTCAAATGGCACAGGATCACCCTAATGTTGTTTCTAATCGTTTTGTGTCTTCATTGTATAAAGGTGACTACTCTAATTCGTGCTATTACACGTAAAAATGAACATTAAATAACATATTAATTAACCCTTTCACCGCCAACGTCGCATTTTTGCACCACAACGATTTAACACCAATGTCACTAAAAGGCATCAAATCAGGGTCTGTTATCCAAAAACTATATTCTCTTAATTTTGGGAGTTAAGGGTAGGCCTAACTTTAAGTATGTCACTGAGGAATTCCCAATATTACAGACAGATTTTTGTTCTCTACCCAGGTAAGTTTCATGGATATTTTTTGCTCAAAAATGCTGGCGGCGAAAGGGTTAAAAATTCACAAAGATTGTTGAAAAGATTGATTTTAAAAAATGAATTTAGAAAGACCCATTTGCGGAATTTATGCCTCTCAATATATTATATATTAGAATCACATATTGATGAGACTCGTTGACCTATCTCCTTCCTTTCTTTTCTGAATACTTCCTTTCAGTAAGCTCCCTTGACGATAGATCATTACTCTTTTTATTTTCCCTTTGTGTTTCTCTCAGGGCGCGCGTGTTTCTCTCAGGGGGGGGGGGGGAGGGGGGGGGGGGAAGGATAACGGGGTTTAGAGCAGTGGTAAATAACATATTTAGATCGTGGCTTCAGTAACGTTTTCACGCTTATGCGGTCGCTGACGATCTTGCTATTGTAGCCTGTTGGTTGGCTGATCAT
>JAGGCT020002222.1:0-12500 GCA_017654935.2 Phymorhynchus buccinoides
GCCAGTCAGAAAGACAAGCAGACATACCTAATACCCAATCAAGCTGTCAAGCTTTTTAGCAGTCCCATCATTTCCAGTTTGAGATTTATTCTTAGCGGTCAAGGTTTTACGGTTGAATTTTCCTATAATACATAATAAATATTCAATGCGTCTAAATACACTTACACATTTTGGAGAATTATCAAGATGATTTTCGAATATTTTTATGCTGGGTGGACCATTTTAGATCAGGTGTTAATTCTTTTTTTTTTAAATAGCAACTCTGTTAGTAAAACAATTTTTATTCTAGTGTTACTTTATTCTTCTTCTTGTTGTTCTTCTTGTTTCTTGTTCTTGTTCTTCTTCTTGTTCTTCTTCTTGTTCTTCTTCTTCTTCTTCTTCTTCTTCTTCTTCTTCTTCTTGCAGATGACAACCACCATCATCCTTTTGAAGGTTCTGTTGTGCCTTCTGTTCTTCTTCTTCTTCTGCCAATGATGTCCACCTGCCGTAACCGGCAATAACTAACATTTACATTGCTTAATACAAACTTTACCAAATGGAATTATTGTCGTACCTGCTATTGTACCTGTTCGATCGTTTTCTCAGCGTTGAAGATCCCAAGACACAAACTAACCTCACTGCACTGTGATGTCCACACCACCATCATGGTCACCTTTGTTCTGGTCGTGAGTGAAACAGGATTACACTTTTTATTCGTTAATGAACACAAGAGGTCCGTTTCACAAGGGCTAACGTTACGTAGCGTGAGCGCAAATCGGCAAAACCGGTACTAAGAAACACCTCTTTCGCCGACGTTTGCCGAAAATGTTTTGTGGCTACTCCCAAAGTATCTCTTGGCGAACTATCACGTGACTTGCATGGGGTGAATACATTTCTTGTTGTTGATTGGTACATTAAAGTTTGGTTAAAATAATACTCTCTTTTTTACCAATCAGACAAGAGCTTGTAATATTCTTCCGCAAACGTTTTGTAAAGTGTTTCTTAGGCCCCTTTTGGCGTAAGAGTTATTCGCGCGGCGACCATTATCTAGAGAAACTCAACCCGTGTTGTTCAGTTCTGTGTGTCTTCATTTTATAATTTCCCGTGCTTTAAGGGACAGCTACACTACATACGATTCGCTGTCAATGCGATGCGATTGTGACGATGCGAATCATGATTCGCGTGCAATTCGTGTGTCGGGTCTACTTACGTATACAGAGCAAAAGTTGTAGACTTATTATTTTAGACGGAAGTGTTTCCTGTGAATTATGACCCGCAATCGCATCGCATTGATAGCGAATCGTATGTAGTGTAGCAGGCCCTTAAGCTTTGAGCTCCAATTTTTGTGTTGATGCATGCGCGTGCAAATTGTGGAAGCATTGCCATACGCGTGTATATGTGCCTGTTTGTTTATTCGTTAGTCTATCTGTTGGTTTGTGCGGTTGAGATGGGGAAACATAGAGACGGGAACATATTGAGATGGGAACACATAGAGACGGGGACATTATAGGAACATGAACACATAGAGATGGGGACACATAGAGACGGGGACATTATAGGAACATGGACACATAGAGACGGGGACATATTGAGATGGGGACACATAGAGACGGGGACACATCATGAACACATAGAGACGGGGACATATTGAGATGGGGACACATAGAGACGGGGACATTATGGGGACACATAGAGATGGGGATAGAGACGGGGACATTATAGAAGATGGGGACACATAGAGACGGGGACATATTGAGATGGGGACACATAGAGACGGGGACATTATAGGAACATGAACACATAGAGACGGGGACATATTGAGATGGGGACACATAGAGACGGGGACATTATAGGAACATGGACACATAGAGACGATGACACATTGAGATGGGAACACATAGAGACGGGGACACATAAAGATGGACACATAGAGACGGGGACACATAGAGACGGGGACACATAGAGACGGGGACACATAGAGACGGGGACACATGGACACATAGAGACGGGGACACATAGAGATGGGGACACATAGAGACGGGGACACATAGAGATGGGGACACATAGAGACGGGGAGAGATGGGGACACATAGAGACGGGGACACATAGATGGACACATAGAGACGGGGACATATTGAGATGGGGACACATAGAGACGGGGACACATAGAGAGATGGGGACACATAGAGACGGGGACACATAGAGACACATAGAGACGGGGACATATAGAGATGGGGAGACACAGACACATAGAGATAGGAACATGGACACATAGAGACGGGGACATAGAGACGGGGACATATTGAGATGGGGACACATAGAGACGGGGACACATAGAGACGGGGACACATAGAGACGGGGACATATTGAGATGGGGACACATAGAGACGGGGACATTATAGAAACATGAACACATAGAGACGATGACACATTGAGATGGGAACACATAGAGACGGGGACACATAGAGACTTGGACACATAGAGACGGGGACACATAGAGATGGGGACACATAGAGACATGGACACATAGACACATGGACACATAGAGACGGGGACACATAGAGACATGGACGCATAGAGACGGTGACACATAGAGACGGGGACACATAGAGGCGGGTACACATAGAGATGGTGACGCATAGAGATGGGGACACACTGAGATGGGGACACAAAGAGATGGGGACACATAGAGACATGGACACATAGAGACGGGGACACATAGAGACTGGCAATCTGATTGGCATTTGCAAAAATGGTGTTTTACGTCCTCTCGGTCTGGAACAGACACATATGGAACATTTGTAGATACAAATATGGTGGGAACGATTGGCATTTCAGTCTAATTTACTTCTTATATCCTGGAGTTAAATGTCTTAGCCGTACTCATGACTACATGACCTGTTGCTTTGTTGTGGACACTGATCCGTGACGAGCCTTACGGCCGGTGTACATCTTGTGTCCTGGCTAATACAAGGCATCTGTTTTGTTTCATTCTGTGTTTTTCTCACACCTGCTGCCATGTCATTCACACCGACTGGCGTGCGTTGTGTACGCATTTGGTCCGCTGTCGCCCATGTTGTTTGGGGTCTTGGGGAAGGGAGATCGAGACCAAAAGAAGCAGACCTGCTTGTGTGCATAATAAACCTGTCAGCGAGACAAATGGAACAAGGCGTGTGCTGCTACCTTTCACAAGATTGTCAAACATGCTGGGTCCTCGGTAGAACACAGATGGACACCGAGCCTCACAGAGTCAGCACGAGCGTTGGCGAGTACGGCAACAAATTCCAAGTCACGATGGCTACAGTGGAACCTCAGCATAGCGACCACCTTACAACTGTCCGTAAAGCGAGGTGGTCGTTATACCGAATACTTTTAGCAATAAATGAGAAGCAAAGCGATTCTGTATGACGCATCAGCTTTAGGTAATGTTCCTGAACATTTGAAGTGAATGAATGTACGCTTAAGTTTATGAAAATAGTTAATTGACATCAGCTTTAGGTAATGATATTTTGTCGAACGTTTTTAAGTGATTCTGTGCTTATGGTCGCAATGGTTACTACGCGCGCGCACACGCACACGCACGCACGCACGCACACGCACACACGCACACACACACACACACACACACACGCACACACACACACACACACACACACACACACACACACACACACACACACACACACACACACACACACACACACACACACACACACACACACACACACACACACACACACACACACACACACAGAGGGAGAGAGACAGAGGGAGGAGAGGGAGAGAGATAGAGAGACAGACAGACAGAGAGAGAGAGAGAGAGAGAGAGAGAGAGAGAGAGAGAGAGAGAGAGAGAGAGAGAGAGAGAGAGAGAGAGAGAGAGAGAGAGAGAGAGAGAGAGAGAGAGAGAGAGAGAGAGAGAGAGAGAGAGAGAGAGAGAGAGAGAGAGAGAGAGAGAGAGAGAGAGAGAGAGAGACAGAAGCAGAGATGCAGAGACACAGAGAGACAGAGGCATAGAGAGCACGTCTGATATTAAGTCTTTTAAGTGAATAAAGTTATTTATTTATTCACAAATTAAAACATGTAATCTCATTCAAATTAAACACATATGTTACTAATTATACAGTTACTATTAAGCTCACATCGACAATCTCACTATTCATTATATTGCAAACAAAATCTCAAATCAGAAAGCTGAAGATCAGCCAACAAACATTTTCTAAAAGCGTATGCATACATGAACATACTCGATTTCATTGATTGTAAGCATGTCAACATAGTAAGTGTATATCATTAGAATAGCAACATTGTTGGAGTATAAACCTTTGATTTAAACATAGTTGGGGTGTTTTTTACAATAATTCTACTCCACGTGTAGATACACAGATAGTCCCCCCACCTTCTGGAAGTTCTGTGCTTGTAGCTTCCTCTCATCTGTCACTCTCTTTGACTCCGCCTTCCCCCTTTGCTTTCTATCATCTACTATCTTTCTCCCTGACCGGACCATTCTCCTGCCTTTTTTTTCTTCTGTCAAAAATCGCTTTCAAAAAGATTTCCTCCTTCAGCCGAAGTCGGACTTGCTGGGCCCTATCTATTTCTTAATTATGCGCATGACCGCAGCATGACGCATCTGCGCTCATAATTGACAGGAAACTGTCAGAGCGATCGAAGTAGAAGATAATCATCCCGCACAATACATGTTACATCACGACATGTCATTATTCGGCTTCCACAGAACCAAACTATCATCAAAATAATTATCCACGATCTATTTTGCTGTACTTAAACCCACAGTACGATCTAAGCTAGGAACCATTGCTCCGCGCAACCCTGTCGTCATCAAATGTACACAATCAAATTTCGGATGTTGAATTCTAATCACGAAGTTGTACGAGCAACATGCCATGTAAACAAACTTAAAAACTTGTACAGACCCTTCCATCTCAAAGCACCAAAAGATCATAAAACTGTTAAGAACGTGTACAGACCCTTCCATCTCAAAGCTCCAAAAGATCATAAAACTGTTAAAAACTTGTACAGACCCTTCCATCTCAAAGCACCAAAAGATCATAAAACTGCTAAGAACGTGTACAGACCCTTCCATCTCAAAGCTCCAAAAGATCATAAAACTGTTAAAAACTTGTACAGACCCTTCCATCTCAAAGCACCAAAAGATCATAAAACTGTTAAGAACGTGTACAGACCCTTCCATCTCAAAGCACCAAAAGATCATAAAACTGTTAAGAACGTGTACAGACCCTTCCATCTCAAAGCACCAAAAGATCATAAAACTGTTAAGAACGTGTACAGACCCTTCCATCTCAAAGCTCGAAAAGATCATAAAACTGTGCGTTTAAAATAAAATAGAAAAGCTATACAGAGATAATGCGCACACATATGCGCACGCACGCACACACACAAACACGCGTGCGCACACGCACCGCACGCACAGAGAGAGGGACATAGAGAGAGAGAGAGAGAGAGAGAGAGAGAGAGAGAGAGAGAGAGAGAGAGAGAGAGAGAGAGAGAGAGAGAGAGAGAGAGAGAGAGAGAGAGAGAGAGAGAGAGAGAGAGAGAGAGAGAGAGAGAGAGAGACAGAGACAGAGAGACAGAGAGACAGAGACAGAGAGAGCTAGTGATCATTGATTATTCTCTCTACGTTTTCTTCTTGCAATAGCGTTCTATGTGTCGCTTCAAGCTCCCACTTACTGTGAAGCGTTGCAGACAAAATGGGCACTGATGTGGTTTTTCTCTTGTATGAACCAGCAGGTGTCTTTTCAGATTACTTCTATCACTACAGGGTTTGCCACATTCAGTGCACACAAAAACGCCATTTTCTCCTGCGTGAGATCGAATATGATCGATTAACTGGTTGCGGTGCGCGAACGGTGCATCGCATATGACGCATTGAAACGGGTTTTCTCTTCTATGCGTTCGGCGATGGTGTTTTAGACGGCTGGGATAGCTAAAGGTTCTAGAACATAAATCGCACGTGTGTTCATATTCGTTCTTACTCACTGATGTGTAAGTGCCACCAAATGTGCTACTGTCGTCAGGTCTGTGATCATGGATATTTGCTATCGCCCGAATCTCGGGGGTGGGTTCGTTTTCTGTGTGGCTTTGCAAAATCAGATGATCAACATCACTCCCTGCCAGTATCGTGTTGTTGTACAAAGACGTTTCTCCAGACTCAACGTCGTCTTCAGGTGCATCTCTGCATTCTTCTAAACGACTCCTTAGGTTTTTGTATTCCTCCAAACTATGAAGAAGAGCACTAGTCTCGGAGTTGAGTTCATGTTCTGTGCGGCTTTGCAAAATCAGATGCTCATCATTCCCTGTCAGTATCGTGTTGTTGTGCAAATACGTTTCTCCAGAGTCGTCAGCGTATTCAGGTACATTGCTGCCTTCTGAATAACTCCATAAGTTCATGTCCTTGTCTGCTTCCAAACAATGAAGCAATCTACTTTTCAACTCTGGCGAAGGGACGCACCAAGGCATACGATTATCAGGACAGGAATCGCCGCTCTCATTTGGATTTCCTGACATGATCGGGACGCGTCCCGATTCACCGTTGTCGCTTCGAGTTGAATCATGACTGATTTCTAGACAGTTTCCAATGGTAGCCACGGCAGCTGTACGGTGATTGGACTCAGTTGCGAAATAACGGTTCTCAAGATTTTGAACAGCGTTACTGTTCATACTGTTCCCGTAAGCATCTTGTAGAAAGTCCAGTTCTAACGCATTGACATTGTCGCTACGTGGTGAAATATTGTCGTAGACTGATGGTTGATGCATTTGTAATAACGGATATCTACTACTGCTGCCATCTGGAATGTAGTCATTGACATGTTGTAGCCTTTCCCATGTTGAGTTTTGTGCCATGGTGCTAACGGATGTAACGTTGCTGTCGTCTGGAATGTATTCATTGACATGTTGTAGCCTTCCCCATGTTGAGTTTTGTCCCATGTTGCTAACGGATGTAACGTTGCTGTCGTCTGGAATGTAGCCATTGACATGTTGTAGCCTTCCCCATGTTGAGTTTTGTCCCACGTTGCTAACGGATGTAACGTTGCTGTCGTCTGGAATGTAGCCATTGACATGTTGTAGCCTTCCCCATGTTGAGTTTTGTCCCATGGTGCTATTGGATGCAGCGTTGCTGTCGTCTGGAATGTAGCCATTGACGCGTTCCATCTGTTTACATGGTGAGTTTTGATCCATGGTGCTATTGGATGTAGCGTTGCTGTCGTCTGGAATGTAGCCACTGACATGTTCTAGCATTTCCCACAGTGAGTTTTGTTCCATGGTGCTAACGGATGTAACTTTGCTGTCGTCTGGAATGTAGCCACTGACATGTTCTAGCATTTCCCACGTTGAGTTTTGTTCCATGGTTCTATCGGTTGTACTGTTGCTGTGATGACCTGGTAGATTCACCTGTGCTAAACGCTGCCCATATCCTAGTAAAGTATTCTTTTTGATGTACACCAAACGGTCTTAAATCGTCCTGGCGTAAGTGTCAACCATTTCGTAGAGTGATCTGAAACATGGGGAATAATACAACAAACATTGACATACGGCCATGAACATTGTTTTGTGTTTTCTTGTTTGTTTGGATTCTTTTCTTATTGCCAACTCAACATGATACTTGGAGAATGAAAGGAGAACAGTGACCTCATTAAAATCATTATTGATAATTGGCCATGGCCCACAGCACATACTCAGGTACAAATGATACCATATGCTACTAAGGTATCTATTTTGCATGTGCAGATACCATAGCAACATACGAAGGTTTCTGACAATGACTGTTCTATCTGAATCACCATTACAAATCAACAACAGAAATGCCTTTGAATTTGATCATGACATAAATATCACTGACGAAATTAAAAACTGTTTAGATTCGACCTTGTGAACCTCTTTATCGTCGTCTTCTTCTTCTTCTTCTTCTTTTTCTTCTTCTTCTTCTTCTTCTTCTCCTTCTTCTTCTTCTTCTTCTTCGATCGCTCAGACAGTTCCTGTCAATTATGAGCGAAGATGCGCCATGCTGCTGTTATGCGCCTAACTAAGAAACAATTAGGCCCAGCAAGTCCGACTTCGGCTGGAGGAAATGTTTTTGAAAGCGTTTCGCGAAAACAAAAGGGGAGGGGGGGGGGGGGTGAAGGCAGGAGAATGGACTGGTAAGGTAGAAAGATAGTAGATGGCAGTAAGCAAAGGGAAAAGGCAGAGTCAAAGAGAGTGACAGATTAGAGGAAGTTACAAGCACAGAACTTCCAGAAGGTGGGGAACTATTTATGCAAAAGACCAACACGGTATCCCCACCGGAGGGGATCTCTTTATAAATCTATCACGATGAAAAAATGCATGGGTGAAATAAAAAGACAAAGGCTCATCAGTTGCGGAATAAGAACAACTCCCATCCAAGCCATGGAAAAGCAAACCAGTACAAGATAATGGTTGTCCTCTTTGCACCAAATTGAGAGTTAAAAGCAAACCAGCACTGAATCATACCCTCTGGAAGACAAGACAAAAGCTACTGAGAATGCTAATAAACCCCTGTACTGTTAGAATCAAACACAAGTTTCTTATTGAAACTTATAAATTATGTAATGGCCATATTGATTTGTCATGGGATAAATTCTTTGAATCACCACAGCATAGTCTCACAAATAATTATGATGGTAAGATATTTATCAAAAGGTGTAATACTAATGTTAGAAACAAATGTTTTCAGTAACAGAGTTGCTAACATGTGGAATGTATTATCTTTTGATTTAAAATGTTCACCAAATACTAACATCTTCAAAAATCGTCTTGATCAAGTTCCACAATTTGTTAGTATATTTAGAAACTTTGATTAATTAATGTTCCTATGGAGAAAAAATTACCGTACAAACCTTGACCAAAACAATACCTGCCAATGTTTAAAATGATTGGACTCCTAAAAAGATTCACGGCTTGTTTTGTCCCTACTTACTACTACTACTACTACTACTACCACTACCACTACCACTACTACTACTACTACTACTATACAAAGCATGCTAAAATGAGCAAGCCGTAAGCATGTATCCAAAAGTGAGTACCACACAATGCTGACGTGCTACCAGAAAGCCTGAATATACAAAGAGTTCGCACTCCGCGGCTGACTGAAGCCAGTTTTTTAACCTCCACCCTTTCACCTACACTGCAGGTGGGGATCATTGTGAACTCACTCACTGCCTCTGTTACCATACTCAAAGACCCACCAGATCCATGAGTGAAAACTACGGATTTCACGCATTTCCCTCTCTCGCTGGTAAGAAATCTTATTTTGACCAAGCGTGGCTCCCATGCAAATTCCCCCATGCATCACTTTAAAGAGCAGCCTCGATCGTGTGTGTGGGGGGGAAGTCTGTATGTGGATCACACCTACCCAGAAAAACAACAACAAGGGACTTAACCCTTTCACCGCCAAAGTCACATTTTCGCACCACAGTGATTTAACACCTATGTCACTAAAAGGCATCAAATTGGGGTCTATTATCCAAAGACCCTATTGTCTTAGTTTGGGGAAGTAAGGATAGACCTTATGTTATACATGTCACAGAAGAATCCCCAATACTGCATTGGATTTTGTTCTCTACTCAGGTACATTTAATTGACATTTTTGGCTGAAATATGGCTGGCGGTGAAAGGGTTAATCTTCCTGGGTCAGTGGATCTTTAACACTTCCCACCTTCCACCTTTTCACCGTCCAGGTGGGACGTAAGAAAGTTGGCTTCATTCTTTGCAAGGCCTGTAGGCTGTGAAACAATCCCTCGTTGTGACAGTTGTGACCCAGCACCGCGAAAGGGACATTTAGGTGTCAACATGACCATTCTGATCACATTGTGTACATTTGAACACTGCAAACAATTCTCTAATGACACAAGAACCATTCTGATCACATTGTGTACATTTGAACACTGCAAACAATTATCTAATGACACATTTGAAAGAACCATTAATGACACAAGAACCATTCTGATCACATTGTGTACATTTGAACACTGCAAACAATTCTCTAATGACACAAGAACCATTCTGATCACATTGTGTACATTTGAACACTGCAAACAATTCTCTTGCTAATGACACAAGAACCATTCTTCATTGTGTACATTTGAACACTAAACAATTCTCTAATGACACAAGAACCATTCTTGTATCTTTTTTTCCGTTCCAGAGTTATGAGCGTTTAATTTCAGTAGGGTCAGTGTCAGCAATTTTGAGAAAACACAGTCTAACATCTAGCGTAGCTGAGTAAAATGCATTGCCGTACTCGTTTTAAAACACGTATACGATAGTTTAGAGGCTATATTAACACTTATACGATAAGTGACTATATTATCCTATCCTTTATACATATGAAAGATGAGATGTTAAGAGAACACAAATATACCTATAACTCAAAAGTGACAAACATGAGATTTTTGACTTTGTAAACCGATTGTGATAAACTAGCCCAGCGACTTAATGTCCCTTTCGTGGTGCTGGGTCACGTTTAGGCTTGATGGTGCTACTTGCATCATCTGCAGAAGTGGAGAATGATGTTGCCTGAATTCCAGGACCTGGAAGACTTTCGGAAGACTTACCTGACTGGCAGAACGCAGTCTGTGTCCATTGCCAGCAATGTCTCCTCATCAGTGCCCCTAAAATTTGGCGTCCCTCAGGGCTCCGTTTTAGGTCCCCTTCTTTTCTCCCTGTACATTCAACCCTTGTCCGAAGTCATAGAACAGTACAAAATCCTTCATGAGAAATTCGCGGATGACACTCAACTACTTGACGCAACCGAGGCTGTCGCTTTCCAAAATCTGATCTCCATGTTTGAGTCTTGCTTTCAGTCCAACAAATCTTGGATGCTCAGTAACAAAGTCAAATTAAATAACGAGAAGACTGAGGCCGTAGCTGCTGGCACGCACTCAGACTTAGACCACGTTAGCGTCGCTTCTGTGCAGGCTTTTTACCCCGGCCCAAATTTGCATGAGGCCGCTGTTGGCTCGCGCTCAGTCTTGGACCACGTAAGCGTCGCGTCTGTGCATGGCACAAATTTGCATACGCATAATTACGCATGTACATAAACATGCAACAATACACCCATTCATATACGCATATTTACACACGTGCACACACACAGTCACACACTGACACTCACACACATATACGCATACATGCACGCGCGCGACGCATGCACACACGCGCGCACACACACATGCACACACACACACACACACACACACACACACACACACGCACACACACACGCACGCACGCACACGCACACGCACGCACGCACACGCACACGCACACGCACACGCACACACACACACACACACACACACACACACGCACACACACACACACACACACACACACACACACACACACACACACACACACACATCGAACGATGTACAATGCTATATCGAACAACGATAGACAAACAGACAAGTATATACCCCTACAAACAGAAACTAAGCCAGTCAGAAAGACAAGCAGACATACCTAATACCCAATCTAGCTGTCAAGCTTTTTAGCAGTCCCATCATTTCCAGTTTGAGATCTATTCTTAGCGGTCAAGGTTTTACGGTTGAATTTTCCTATAATACATAATAAATATTCAATGCGTCTAACAGGCATGGGAATTAGAGAAGACAAAAAAGACTGAAAATTGGGGTCTGGAAGCAGGCACAGGAACAAGGAATAAAAAACAACTGAAACCCGTGTGTGTTGGGATACAGCCCCCAGAAAATGAATCTTCTTCTGTTATCTAAGCCTTAAATCAATATTAGAGATAAGTCTGATATATTTAGTTCATTTTGCATTCATTTATAACCAATAACTGTAAGCTTTACTCATTGGGCTTTTTTTTTAAATCTCATAAATGTCCTCTTGGACCATCAAAAAAGCTGAAACTTGAAAAAAAAGACTGAAGAGGACCATAATAAAAAGCTGAAATCAGCCAAAAGACTGACAATTCCCATGCCTGGTCTAAATACACTTACACATTTTGGAGAATTATCAAGATGATGTTTCTAATATTTTAATGCTGGGTGCACCATTTTAGATCAGGTGTTAATTCATTTAAAAACTTTTTAAATAGCAACTCTGTTAGTAAAACAATTTTTATTCTAGTGTTAGTTTATTTTATTCTTCTTCTTCTTCTTCTTCTTCTTCTTCTTCTTCTTCTTCTTCTTCTTCTTCTTCTTCTTCTTCTTCTTCTTGCAGATGACAACCACCATCATCCTTTTGAAGGTTCTGTTGTGCCTTCTGTTCTTCTTCTTCTTCTGCCAATGATGTCCACCTGCCGTAACCGGCAATAACTAACATTTACATTGCTTAATACAAACTTTACCAAATGGAATTATTGTCGTACCTGCTATTGTACCTGTTCGATCGTTTTCTCAGCGTTGAAGATCCCAAGACTCAAACTAACCTCACTGCACTGTGATGTCCACACCACCATCATGATCACCTTTGTTCTGTTCGTGAGTGAAACAGGA
>JAGGCT020002223.1:0-2500 GCA_017654935.2 Phymorhynchus buccinoides
GTCCCTTATGTGTCTGATTCAGACCAAGAGGACGTAAAACACCATTTTCGCCGCGCTCTGTTCAGTATATAATTATTTCCATACGTAAGGACTGTAGATATTACAGTTGTCCAATGTGGCGTACCATAGCCGATGAGGTTTAACTGAGGCATGGTCACCGCTACACATATCTATATTGATAAAAACTCGGGACTTTACTGGTGTTGCACTGCCTCCGGGCATTGCAGCCAGTATTGTTCCCACCATCTTTGTATTTACAAATGTCCCATATGTGTTTATGACCGAGAGGACGTAAAACATCATTTTCATCATCAGGACTGTAGATATGTAGATATGACAACTGAAACGTTACTTTATGTCCAAGTATTTTTTTCTCCTTTAAAATATGTGCGACAATTTTGCGAAATGTGCGACAATTTTGGACCGACAGACAGACAGACAGACAGACCGACAAAGTGAGTTATAGGTTTGTGGCTTAAACGGACATGAGCAGCTGCTGTGCCGATCGGTACCAAGATAAATCAGTACGGCTATCACTACGTACCGATACAACTACTGGGCTAAATCACTACGGCAACTAAGGGTTAGGGTTAAAACAGGGTTAAACTTAGGTAACGAATAGGGTTAGGTTAGGAAAAGGATTCGGGTTAGGAATAGGGTTTAAGCCGGGTTCACATTAGACGCGCAAGTTCCGTACGGAAAACCCTAAATAAGTGGAAGAAAGAAGGATACAGGTTTACGCATATAGGGGAAATTCGGACACTTATTTATGGATTGCGCACGGGTTTCCGCATGGAATATCCGCTTATGTGTGTAGGCTACACGGCCTAAGGGTTAAAACAGGGTTAAACTTAGTTAAGGAATAGGGTTAGGTTTAGGAAAAGGGTTCGGGTTAGGGTTAGGAATAGGGTTAGGGTTAGTCTGTCGGAATTCCTAAAAGTGACAGACTGGCACACAGTCATCAGTAATGTTGTCTCTATGGGTCGTAGTGGTAACGACGGGTGGTTCTTTCGATACGTAGCGATAGTGCTACGCATCCATTGTAATATATAAGAACTGGAAGTATATTAAAATCAGGACGAAGGTATCTGAGCCTTTCTCTCTCTATCAGTATGCATATGTGTGTGTGTGTGTGTGTGTGTGTGTGTGTGTGTGTGTGTGTGTGTGTGTGTGTGTGTGTGTGTGTGTTTGCTCGTGTCATATGAAACAGTTTATATTCCTGTCTCTAGCGCCAAAACTACGGGGCAGATCATAGTGAAAATTGGTTGAATTATCCCATATATCAACGCAGTGCTGTCCATAATGTTGTGGGGTTGTTTTTTGGGGGGAGGTGCCCGTTAATAGTCGAGTGAGAGTGAGTGCTGAGCATGAAGCTGCCTTAAAAAGCCTCATCACCGCTGCCATACACATCTGTATTGCTTTTTTTTTAAATCGGGACTTTCCTGGTGTTGCACTGCCTCCGAGCAAAAAGGTTTTTTTTCCATTCCTCTTTCATTTCCTGTGAACAGGACTGTCAAATCATCGTCCACATAGGTCAGAAGTTACTCGTCAGCCATGACAGTCCCGTTATCCCACGTGGAACAGAATGTGGGAACATAGTGGATCTAGGTCATGTGCCACTCTTCCAGGTCGACACGTTTTCCTTTGAGAGAGAGAGAGAGAGAGAGAGAGAGAGAGAGAGAGAGAGAGAGAGAGAGAGAGAGAGAGAGAGAGAGAGAGAGAGAGAGAGAGAGAGAGAGAGAGAGAGAGAGAGAGAGAGAGAGAGAGAGAGAGAGAGAGAGAGAGAGAGAGAGAGAGAGAGAGAGAGAGAGAGAGAGAGAGAGAGAGAGAGAGAGAGAGAGAGAGAGAGAGAGAGAGGAACAGAGAAAGAGCAATACAGAGAAAACTTGAAAACTTGAAAACTTTAACTTTATTTTTCAAGGATAAAGATTTTAGGCTACGCCTAGTCTTCCAATCTGTCCTTGGTACATATACGAATATAGAATACAAACATGGCAAGGCATGATATTACACATACAGATTTGAACATAAAGGTAGCACCTTTGTACATATACGAACATAGAATACAAACATGGCAAGGCATAAAATTACACATACATAATTGAACATAAAGGTAGCAAAGCAGGTATTATGATTGAAATACGAATTTATAGAATGACATACGCACAGGTATAATTGTTAATACTTGTGCGGGCATACATGCGTGTAACCATACACGCACACACCTGCACGTGCGCGCGGCACACGCAAGAATGCATGCACATACGCACAGATATATGTTGAAGCACGTATAAAAGAACTATACCATTTTAGAACAGGGCAAACTAATGCAGCCTATGGTATGAAACCGGTAGCAATTAGCAATAAAGTGCGGACAATTTAAACATTGATTTTAGCACATTGTTGGAGAATAGTAAACAAACAGAGTGATGTGAATACATGACATCGTAATTAGCAATATAGCGTATCGGGATATATGAAGAGAGAAAAAAAATCATGG